>QEWY01001136.1:65907-136187 GCA_006503575.1 Baylisascaris schroederi
ATATCAAAAAAAAAAAAACTAGATACATCCGTTAGCTGAGAAGAGATTTTCGCTTTTATTTCCATCCTAACTTCTCCTCTCGTCACAATTTGAGAAAAATGTCTCAATAGTGCTACGCGATATTTATACCGCATCTGAACTAAATGCAGTATCATAACTCAGAAAAGTATAAAATCATTATTGATGTTATTCCTTCAATAACAAAAAAGGTGTTTTTACCCTTAGTAATAAGAAATAGCGGAACAGACCTCACTTACAATCATTCAGAAAAAAAAATCAGCCATGACTCGGAAATGATGAACGACAAAAGCAGAAGGAAGAACGCATATTCGGTATAAGGAAAAACGCATAGTCGGTATAAAGCAGCATTATTACCGTATTGATGATAACTGATTGGTTGAAACCGAAGCGACGAATTGTGCGATGGAAATGAACGAACCCAAGTGTGTTCCTGCGGGAGTTCGAATTGGAGATCAAATTCGCACTAGACTTGGAACTGTAAAATATATAAAAGCACAATAGGCCGGAGAGAGTTTGGGTGGTATGCTACCATTTTGTTTAGCTTGTAATATCTGTCAGATTTCTAAAGGAGTGAGATGATGGTCTAGTCATTGTAACGATAGAGGGTATGTATGCCACTTGCTACCAGCAATATCTCTACACATAATTTAAATTAAATACGCACACGGGATGACAGACGATTTGATTGTAGAGGCAAAGCGGATGATAGAAGCATTTTCATTGGTTGTTGTGAGTGAATTTGGTACGGTGCTGGAGGTGCAACGTGGGCGGACTACGGTGAATGGTTGCCGATAGGGCCGAATAGCCTAAACGCGTCGAATAGCGGGACGATTGAGAATTAAATGATTTTCACCGCATATGAGGCGAGTTTTTAGAGTCGATTTAATTAGATTCCCATGAATGAAATATTTCTCGTTGTTATCACAATACAAAAAGAGAGTAATATCATATGTGAAATAATAAATGATCCGAAAACTACGCCACCGCACAATCTAACAACGACGCTTCAATTAATTGTTGACTAAATTCATTTCATATGAGGCAAAAACTTGGGCTAGAGAATTGAGAGAGAACCGTATGCAAGACGATATGATGAATAATGAAGAGCATTATGGAATGAGATAGAAATAGCGACGATAGTGATGAGAGAGTATTGCACTTGAGAGACGAATCACGTAGGCAGTATGTTTACGATCATTATAGCACGATTGCCGTCAACGATTTACTTACAATTCTCGACATCCGTGTAAATTCAATTACACACATCATTCAATTAATCTCTTTAATGATCAAACTGTTAGCGTGGAAATGGAGCGAAATTTGAATAGCATTCTTTACGAATTGTTGGCGATTTTAATATGAAGATGGAACTACCGATAAGCAATATTTTCTCTCATCAATAAAAGCTATGCCGAAGAATTGAAGTTTCATCTTAAGTGAATCGCTTTCCGTGAATTATATTGCAAGTAATCCGATTGAATTTTTTAATTTTTTAAAACTAATTAATTGGCTAATTAATTAATTAATTAATTAATTATTTTTTTGAAAGCAATACCGATAAAGAGCTATCAATTTTTCTTACGTAAATCCACCCTACTTGTGGTGGGAACGTACGACCGCTCGAGGTACTCGTGAATTCTTTAAGAAGTCTACTCTCTCTCAGGATAACTCTCTAGCCGAATATGTGGTGATATTAGAAAGTTGAGAAAGGTTTATGCAATTGGTCATATACGGAGTTAATACGACAATTTTTAGGAGAGGAAAGTGTATGAGCGTTCTTTGCACTCCTTACTGAATGATCAACGTTATTTATGATTAAATATTCGGCAAATGGAATAATTCAATTAGTCTATTGTTGCTAAAAGTTTTCCAATGAAATGAAGAAACAAATTGAAGCATAATTAAATGAAATAATCTCGTTGGCGAAATTATGAATGCGTTTATAACCAAATTCAATTAGCGATATGAAATTAAACATCATGAACATTAATAAAAATATATATTATTTTACGAATGTGGCCCGATAGTAGCGGTAGCTGATTACAAAATTAATGATAAAGTACACAAACAAAAGAGGCAAAAGAGTGGCAATAGAGAGTTGCAACTAAGAGAGATACATTCTAGAAATATGTAACAATAACAGTGTAATGCGAAGATTAGAGAAAGCAGAATGTGTTAGTGATTTCGAATAGTAAAAGTATTATGAAGAGAGTCGGTAATGTCGTTCGATACATTTCAATGCTACTCGTTAAGGTCGATAATCGTATTATCGTGCTTCACGTCTTATGATAGCAGCTTCATTAATTTACTTCTAGTCGCTAATCGCTTTTCATAGCTACTCTTCCGCCAATCTGTCTGTTATTAAGCTCATTTCTCTCTCCCCATCTCTCTCTCTCTCGTACACTTCCTATTGTTTAATAATTTACTTGTTTTGCAATCATTGTATGTTTTATAGACTAAAGTAGCAGAAATATAAGAGACAGGAAAAAGTATTTGATAATATGATGAAGAATCGGAAAATGAAGCACATCTTAGAGATTGCAATAATACATTACTGGGAAAGTTAGTGCACAAAGATTTGCACTAATGCTTTCCAATAATAGTTCACATCTACATGAAACAAGACAACCGACTTTCCTGTAAAAATACTGGAGTGGCGAGCAAGTATTAAGGGAAAAATGGCATTTTAAAGGTGCTCATAGAAGTTAGTGGCAAAGGTAGAGGGATAATGAATACGATGAATGAGACGTCGTGATGAATTGATTAGTTGAACAATGAACGATGCTAAAAATTCAAGTGGCTGCTAAAGACTGCACTGCTTACGTGGGCATTAAACAATGTTAATGAGGCTGCAACTAAAATACCATTTATGGGCCGCTTAGTACTAGGATTAGAATATGCATAAGGATTCCCGTGAGAGGGAAAGGAATCCTCGTTCAGCCCTGCTCTCATATGGAGGAGAAAATTTTATATTTGGCAGCTGTAACCCCAAAGGGAAAGGCCTATTTGAGAAAAACCAACTGAATCAGTTATGTGGCCACATCGCCATGCCAACATGCTTATGACTTCATATCCTTGCAAGAACGACGGACGCCACTGCCTTAGTCATTCGCCGTAGTGTGTCCACAGGTCCTTCACCCCGTTCTCAGTAGAGAAAGTGATCAAAAGCTCGTCGCATTTGTGAGTTATGCAAGCAAGGTTTAGAATGCGAAGCGTTCGCCTTTTCAGCGCCATCGAAAGACGGAATGGTTTTGGAAAATAATATCACTCACTGTCCTAATAGGAAAATTGTAGATGCATATCACAGTAAGAAATGCAGATTTCACTAGATTGCTAAGTTACAGTGTTCAATAAATATCGCCCGTCTCCTTTCCATCGAATCTCTGACGGTTAGTTCTTCTTTCGCATTTTTTTCCTTATCAAAATAATCACCTAATAGTACTTAAGATATTTTCAAAACAGTGCGCTACTGAACACACCAATTCACCGATTGCAACTAAGGAAAAGTTTCTAACAGGAGTAATATCTTATTTGGTGTTGCTTTTGATGATAAATACGCTTCCGGTTCTATATGTGGAGATGATTTGCACATTGTTTGAATCAGCGAAGTTGAATTCCATCAATGGGCCGAACCTTGTCATCAACTCTTTAAATTGTCTCCACAGATCTGCATTTGCAAAACGCACTATCGTGACGCCGTATCCATGCTTACGTATGCATATATGAGCTTACTTTCATCTCGGGAACCCCTGAACTCAGAGTTACGGAATTTCGTGTGCACAGTGCAAATTTTAGCATAAATTTCCTCATCGTAATTCACGCCGATCCATTAATCGAAAGAAACTATGAAAATATGAATGTGAAGTTTGACCACACTCGAAATATACGGGGAATTTTAGCCATGTAGAAGTGTCGAAAATAAGCTTACAAGTTGATGAACCATAATGAAATTTGTGGCACAAATTACATACGAGGGATTTCGCAATTGCAACTTGAGCATCTCATAGTTCGAAACAGCAGAATAGACAAACGCAAATATACCTATTTATGTGAGCGGAAATACCAACTTGATTGAAATTTACCTTGCAATGTAATAAAGGTGCGCGAAAACGCAGTAAATGAATATTTTTATAGAAGACTCAAACGAGAGTGCGTTAAGAACATGAGCTCATTATTGCGTATAGTTCATTATTCTTTTGCACCTAATGAAATCTATTGGTTACTCGAGTGAAACGATCAATGAGTAACCACTTAAAGCTTTCGGTCTAATTTTTTCACAGCCAGCTTATGCTGAAGTAGGGTAACAATATCACCGATTTACATATGAGATCAGTGATGAATTTCTAAGCGGTGTTTGCTAAAATCGAATTCATTATTTTTGCAAGACAACTATTCAATTGAATTAGCTGTAGCAAAGCGGTGGCAACGTAATATATTTCAAACGAGTGATATCGCCACATTCACTTTAATATATGATATTTCATCAAAACAATAAGAATCTCACTTTAGAAATTCTAATTTCATTCGACAATAAAATATAAAATAGCGAAGAGATATGAAAACGAATTTTACTCTTCTGAAAGGGAAATGAGTAGATTTTAAATATTATTCACAAGGTAAACGTATCATTCGCAATCAAAACTCTATTCACATTAATTGCATATCAACATAGAGGTGCGTTCAATAATAACGTTGCCATATTTACACTATAAAACGATAAGCAACGGATGACGTCGTAAGGGAGGTTCATTTCGAAATAGTTTACTCGTAGTCAAATTGTTTTCATTTTATTTGTGCTTAAACTACGGTCTTCAGATTTTTTTATTCATCTATATAGCATATCAGTAAACGCGAAGTATGTTATATTTTTGAACGCTCGAAAAAATTTACTTCGTAACAAAAATTTTGTGTTTCTTTGCAGACTGCTATCGGTAGCATATCGCTTACCTATAGCAGCAAACAGACAAGAAAAACCCTGTTGCAACTTCGAACAAAGGTGCTGCAAGAGAGGTTTTCTAGTATGTCATAAGCATATTAACATGAGTCTTGAAACGAATGGAAGACGATATGGAGAATATCGTTATATATATTTGAGATTTTAAAACGATAGAGAATGCAACTGTTTCTTCTTAATGCTGTCTCTGATCGATGATAGAATTGATGCACTCATAATTTTATCATCAAATTCGCACTCATCGATCTCATTTGTAGTGATAATCTGCTTCGTTTATGCTTGCTATCTTTACGGTGCTTATGCTCTTAAGAAGCAAAAAAAAATCGAAGTAAAACAACAGATTTTAAACGGTTTTGCAACGAGTTTTTACATCGATTCTTTTCTTAAAACTATGGGTGTTAACCTTTGAAATACATTCTCATTGCGAATGATTGCACACTGCATTGAAAACAGCATTACAGCTATCAACGTCCATCTCCCACTCTTCACTATCGTGCGCCTTATTTTTGAATGTCAATTGCGCTAAGAATGAAGTTTTTTAATTACACCATTGCAATATGTTAATGTAATCATAGCACTATACATAAACAAACTTCATGCTCTCGTTTTTTATTTTTTCAAAACGTTTAATCATAGAGTTGTTGAATCATCAGCTGTCAATAAGCCACAAGTGGCAGGCATATAGCGGTGAAATATTTGTCCATTCTATAGGTAATATAGTGATATGAGGAATAAAATGCCAGAATATCGATGAGTAAAGGTTTGATTGGTTGTCACCTGCAGGTGATACAGTGACTGGATTAGCGATGCGATTGAGGCCACAAAATTGCTCATAAACCATATCGTTCTACACTCATTAGGCAAAATTATCGGATTTATCGACTGTCGATCATTATATTGCGAATAGTCACAGTGCACCTACTCGACTTCACTACCATCAATAAAAACACACCGTACTCTATTATCACTCTAGAAAGACACAAGATAGCATAGTACTGCTTAGAAATATTCACTCATTTTATTTTCACCTCCTAAATATTGCACCTATTGTTGCAGAAAAGCGAGCCTTATGAATACGTTGAAAGAATTTCAAATGGAAACTGTGAAAATATTAACCACCAAGAACTGAGAATCTTCTAGAAAAAGCGAGCGTTCAAAGCGCCATCTAAAACACGATGGAACAATACTTAGTTGCACCATTATTCAATCAATTCGTCTTTTGACTTCGAATGGTCAATAATCTCAGCGTTTTCATACCGATGGCATAGCTTTCGCTCATATGATCGATAACCCAATCTATATTTGCGTTAATATGATTCTATTCGGGAAGATCGATGAAAATGACCAACGGTAAGGATGGAATGCCGAAAAGTGGCAATCGAACTGCTCGAGTAATATATATTTTATCGAATGAAATAAGAACACATTTCAAATAGCGATTTTCGAAGCATTTAAGCTAATTGCACTCAAATATGCCAATTAAATGAGTAAGAATCACTCACTTTGTCGTATTCAACATGGCTAATTTCCGACTCAACGATATTTAAAGACAATCGTCCCTTTACAATACAGGAAGCGTAGAGAAAACTATCATAGCGCAATATTCTGCAAGTAAACAATAATAACACAGCAACGTTTACATTTGCAAAAGAAGAAAAAAAAAGAAAAAAGTAAAATAGTATTGAAAATTTGTGCAGCTATAGAGAGGTATTTTTGTGCCTATAGAGCAAGCAGATTACGCGCTCAATTTATGGGCTATATTCACGGATGAAGCCCATTTGATGAATTTCTTTGTGACAGATTAACAGCCATATAACAATTCGTTTTCCACTGTTTCAACGGTGCAACGATTTTTGCGCACCTAACCACCAATTTAGGTTCCATTGTGCATTACGCTTACTGTCTGTTTATCTCTCTTTCGTAATGTTCTATATGCGAGTTCCAATGTCTCTATAGAGCTATTTCAACTGCAATATACTCTCAACAAACAAAACGAGTGTGCATTCATGTCTGAAAAGCATTTTGCTATGAATAATGGCCGGAAATTGCTATTATAGGCTTTATATAGTCGTATGTATAGATGGATGAAAGTTTAGATAACGAAAGCGGGTGAATTGCTCAATCAGTGCACAAATGCTATATGCGCTCTCTCAATAATTGCGTTCTGACATAAGCGTATTATTACTGTAAGGCAATTCAACTTGAAGTACCAATTGAAATGGATATATTGTGAGTCAAATAAATAGCACGACTCTCTATAAAAAAACTATTTCTTCTAAGAGACGCAAATTATGTTGGAAGAAGAGAAGTTAAATTTTCGAATAATTTCATCTGAAAGAATCCATCGTCAACATGAAGAACTACAGATAAAACTGGTTTGTTTTGCTTGAAACAAAAATTATTCATTCACGCTGCTATATAACTCAATCTTCAATCGCAATCGCTGCATGAAGTGCAATTATGAAAGGGTCAACAAATTTCAGTTTTATTGCAAAATTGTTGCAAAATTAATTCAAGACTGTTGCAAATTAATTAAGTGCGTAAAATTTATCGGTTCGTTATTGCACATACATGTTAATTTATTTAGCAATTAATGAGAATTGCAAATATTTGGAGGATAGAACTGTGAGTGGATCACAAGGATATACCTTCGTCACGGCTAAATTGAAACACAAATTTGCTTCCTCTCTTCATCCGACAATCAGTAAAAATATAACTAAACACGAGGAACGCCCATCGATGCTGAACGATGAAATGTTGCCAATATCTCCGACTACTATCGCCTAAATATTACAATGAAATAATTTAGAAATAATATCGCGACGAAGTTATTATCATCATTTTTAGAAATCCCACCATGACCATTTTATTAGGTTAAAAACGCTCAACTTGAAATTCATTTAAATGCCACACTAATATTTCTTATAAAGAGAAATCAAGCGGTTGATAACGCTGTTCTTTGCATCATTATGAGGAGGATTTTTTTCGTGCCTAATTGCTCACTTTCGGCGAGCTTCCTCTCGCTATAGTAGTCATTTAAACGCAAAGTCTTCGAAGAACAAATTCTTCAAATATTGGTAATGGTGTTGCTGAGCACACCAATTCATCAATCATTTCGTTTCTAAACTTCATTCGGCTATATGGCATCCTCGTGCGTTTTCGAGAGTGCTGAAGTCTATTTTACAATACTTCTATAGTTTTATCCAGAGAATATCAACGATCAAGTGTGGTTTGCCAATGCGAAAACTGTAGAAAAATTTTTTGGGTTACATTGTGAAAGTTTTCATTTTATTTAAAAAAATGCTCCTATACAGTCGTAAATCCCACAAATCTTGATTCTTCATGCAATGAATTAGGAAAGTTAGTCGAAATTATTGTAAACAAAATCCACTTTGTGTTTTATGTGTATTTTAGAATGCCATTATCGCAATTTTATCGACAAAATGGAACGTTTGATTGATTTTGATTCATATAAATTAAAAAGATTTAGTGGAAATAATGACGGGAACAATGAGATCACAACGGAAAAAAGATTTTGGATGATCAAAGTGAAATTACAACAAAATGGCAAAAAAACTCACATCAAATCAGCAATTATATGAGACTATTTTCTAAACAGGAATGAACGAATGGAAAATTGGCTGAAAGAACAAATGGAAAAATCATCGATATGTAAAGAACAAATGTTATTGCTTGAATTCTATTAATCAGCGTATTATTTTCGAGTGCTATTGTTGCATTTAGAAGGAAATGTCTTTAAAGAAATAGATGCAGCTGCTGAAGCGAATATAGCAATAATCGCTCTAATTGGACATGCAACGCGAACTTGGGTCTACTCCTTAATTTTGGTTATAGGCGTGCAATGGGGCGAGCAATAATCCGAGTTTCGTGGAGCTCTAATTCGGACGTTTTCCATAGCGTGCATGCGCCATCACTTAATCTTAGTCCTTCGAGCACCTCAACCCCTTATCGCCTTAAAATGCAATCATAATTATAGTGCGCACACACATAAAGTCCGCTTATTTATATCAATCTTCGAGTTATTTCACTTCGAAAGATCGTTGACGGGCGGATATTTGCGTGGGCAAGCGATATCAATGATACGAAACGCCTGGACATATGGAAAACTCGGGTGACACTTCATGGAGGGACCTTCCACATATTTCGTACACAAATGTATGGCCTCGTACTGAGGCTAACGTGCCTAATAGTATGAGTGCATTGTCACTTTAATATGGCATTCCCGGTGGTGCCTTTTGATTCCAATCCGGCAACTTGCAAAGTTTATAATGACATGAGAGAACAGTTCAGCGGGTCTTGCTTCCGTTTAATTCGACACGGATGGCATCGCAGTGGTCACTCCGCCTAAACAGGCAAAACTTTCTTGTCATATTTTAACTGCGACGTCTATGTCTATCACAGTACCAGTGAAATCAAAACCGAGTGGTTAGAGATAGTTTGAATCAGCTGCTGAGCGCGGAATTTGAAAGAGAGCTATGTGTGAGCGTATTTCAGCTTTATACGTCCAACAAGCATTTTGGTGTGCTGAATACCATAGTCGCATTACTCTTTAGGAAGTAAGAGTGTTATTTCGCACCAAAAAATCCGCTCTACTAATGGATCTTGTCATGAATATGATGAAGTCATTACTTGGCTATTGAATGTCTCAATGCTTCTATACAAGAAGAAAAATCGACGATTACAGTAGCAAGTTGTTATGGGAAAGTTTAAAAAACTCGCTGATGATTTCTTGCTAGAATGAAGACTTCGCTGAACAAAAGCGATCATCAAAAGGTAGCATAAGACAATAGCTGAATGTTGCTAAGCGTCGATTGCCCGCAAAGACGAATGTTACGTTTGAAAGCATCTCAAAGAGTAACTTAACTTCAACCGATTCGAAACGATTCATCCATGAATGTGAAATTATTTCAACGTTTTAACCATTGCTAGGTATTGCTATGAATGAATAGCTAAGTTGCATACTGCTGCTACCGTAGTTTGCATCGGCAGCAACCATATTCTCTATTCTTCATTTTTAAGGGAAATTGATGTTTTATTGAATTCTTATTGAATCTAGTGAACTCTTTCAGGTTGCCATGTTGGATTAGCTGTAAAAAAGAGCGCTTTGCTGTGAAAAAGAGTTAACTAAGCGTAGAAATTGGTTGAGTGGAGACCGAATCCGAGGAACCTTCGAGAAAAGTAGGAGTAGCTGCATGGACAAGGGTATTTGATAGGCGCATGCCAAATTCAGTCTCTGCTGCTGATTGCATCACTTCTCTTGCAACTATCTACCTTCAGTTAAGTTTCAACTTAGCTTTCAGCTCCATGCCAACTCACCAGTGAGAGTTAAAACCGTCCACCATCAATCGGGACAGGTCTTAACTCTGCTGGCTGAGTGAATTGAACAATGAAAAAAATGATGAAAATAAGCTTGTTAAACTATAGAATTTGCATTACGCTATTCTAAGAGACGTAGAATACGAAAGTAGAGAAGTCATAGAGAGGCATTGAAGAGAAGTGTTCTTCTATGCAGTGGTTAGCTGTCGAAGCATTTGACCGTGATCATAAACATAAATTACGATGCAAATTTCACGATCACTTTTGTCATATGAGTCTTTGACGCTCAATAAGAGCTGGATGTATCGTTGAACCTGAATAATATTACCAGACCACAAAGCACTAAAGAAGTTGGAAGAACAAGAAGTGCTAGCAAGAATCCGAGTTCTATCGAATAGTTTTCGAGTGAACTAAAGATCCACACTTTCTGAGAGTCCTCGAAATCGTATACAGCGCTATTCGAACCATTTCATCCATAAAACCTAGCGAATCATTTCATCTTCCGTTATAACTAAAATTTGCGGCATATGGACAACGCTGAAAACGCTCTCAAGCAAGCTCATAATCGAATTGTCGCAATTATGGCGGCTCAATTGCTTGGCGCTGCTTTTTCTTTAGTGTGCAGCTATCGGCATCAATCGCACATAGCTTACTTCCGGTTTTTTTTCTATCCACCGCCCAGTGGGTACTCTCTGTCGCTTTCAACCATTCAGCATATCATCGTCGAATATAATAAGCGTTTAGGAGTGCAGAAAAAAGTGGAAGCTTTAAAATATGAGCACCACCATAAGAAAACTCCTTTGAAATGAAGACGCCATAATGGCTTAATTATCAAAATTATTATAAAACAATACACCTAGCCGGATGATCAATAAGAAATTTCTAGAGAATCTATAAGGATTTTTCATAAATCGGAATAACTTTCATTAAGAAACTGATTTCTTATGAGAATATTTGCTAAATTTAAGGAACAACATCAGCATTATAAAGCACAAAGAAAAGTATAATAAAATATTAGAAATTTTTATGAGAACCTTCGAAATATTACTGATTTTCGCGGCGTCTCGATCTTTATGATTCTTCACAGCGTAACAATAGCGGAATACTTATTTGTAGATCTCAAAAGAAAACTATGTACACGGCAATGCGGAGGGTTAAAGAAGCCGCAATCAAAGAAGCAAATCATCATCACTTTCGAAACTCTAAAGAATATTATTTTGCTGCTGAAGTTAACTTAATGAGCAAAATTGAAACAGCGTCTCCATAATTAGTGAAAACAATGGCACCACAGTAAGACCAATCTGGTTACAGTATGCAAAATCTAGATGCAAAGAAATGTTGAACTGTTTTCAACAATTCTGAGAAGATAATCTAGGAGGCGCACTTGATGTCGATGATGGCTTTCGAGTTCGTCGGTTAGGCGATAAATTTGAGTGTGCGAAGATCGGCAATAGAAGAGAGGGGCGGCACATAGGCCGCACACACAAAATTTACGATGAGTGCGCAATCCGCTTAGCTCGTTGCTCTGTGCAAATTTTCAGGTTAATTGGCCGCCATTTATCGCCTATTATGGTGGGGCGCTCGATTGCTGTGAGTTGGCCCCCTCGAAGCCGAATACCGTGTTAATTATCTACTCAACCAGCAGCCGATAACGATTCATCGGCGTGGAAATAAGAGGCTCACCCACTTCTCGGCCAATTTTAGTACTCCTCTTCTCAGCTATTGTCCGCTTGAAAATTCGCCTAAGCGGAAACTTTATTCGGCTACGGTGTCAAACACAATGCATTCGCTAAACAATTCATTTCATGCGGCCACACATCACTGAATCAATTCCATCACAACAATGCTTCAAAAACACAAAAAAATTCAAGAAAACCTCTCGCAAAAATGCATCATTAACCGAACGCTTCTCATATTTGCATTTTGTGTCAGCAGCTGTCTTTAGCCGCTATTCCACAGTCAAACAATAAGAATGATGCTGATCGTCTAACGAACGGAATTGCTCATAACTAGTCGGTGCTATCAGTATTGACAGATGAGATATAGAATGAAAATGAACACTTTCTGATGCATCCACCTATTGCAATGAGCTGCTTAGTATAAGCAAAGAAAAAGTAGTCGTCACGAGATTATTTGTAAAATTAAATAAGAATTCAAGTAGAAATATTACGTTTTCCTGGCAAGAATGCTTTTTTTTTTTTTTAAAGCCATCCAATAGTGAAGTACTGTTGAAAATCAAGACAGCTCTACAAGAATTCGCTTTTAAAGAAGTAAATTATGATGAACTTTTCTGTTTGATTGTATTCAAGGAAGATGCTCACCAAAAACCATTAGTTAGCGAAGCGACCTTATTGCAGAGAAGGACACCCGCGGTGTGGTGGATTGTTGCTGGGTAGGCGGCCATGATAGTCATAAAGGTGCTCACAACAAAGGTAGTAATCGTCGTAAACGCATGATTTGAACACTTGTCGTTGGATGAAATGACCTAAAAAAACTGAGTAAAAATTAGCGACTTCGTACGCTTCATTGAATGTCGCGTCGTTTCTCACTGACTACGACTTATGGCAACAGAAACACATAACGAGTGCGTTAGGAGTGATGTGTGAAACGATTAAACCACATTCGACGTTTACCATATGTCATTGGAATGTACTGAATACGCAACGGCTTTCCTTTTGCATATCACACTGCGCTCATCTTGAAAGTATTTCAAAATATGAACTCATCTGCGCTCTTTGAAAAGCGCTTCGTTATGCGCATCGTTATCTTCCAGAAAAGCATTTTACGGTTTCATTCGTTATGAGCAAGTAAAACGAAGAGGATTTATAAGTGATGATTCTGAGAATATAAAACAAACAATTTCGTCGATCTACTCTTTGAAAATTAATGCTTAACACAATCGTTCCGAAAATTCAACAATGACTAGATCACATGCCACTGCTTAAGATCGGCAGCTTTGTCATCAATCCTATTAAGGTTCTGCAAAAATGGCAGATGAGATATCTTTCACATAGAATGCTTTATGTCCGAAATGTACAACAACGATAATCGATCAAAAGTGATTTTCTTATTGTGAACTAGACTCGTGATTTAAGCAAGTGAATAAGAAGGTTACAAGTGGTGTTTGGTTTTTATCTCTTGGAATCAGCACAAAGTGTTAAGATTTGTGAGTTCCTAACTAAACAGATAAGAATACTTCAGGTAACCAAGTTATTTTTACAGATCTTCCATGGAGGAACTAGAAGATTATGAAGTTTTTGCACAAATGATAGATTGTTAATAGTAAAATTAAATGGAACGACTAATCAGTGATGACTCTTTGGAGTTTATAATTTGTAGATGGGCACAACACTAACTAAGGAGGTGTAGGTTCAGATGTGCCACATACAGTAATTAAAGCAACACTATACGCATGCAGTGCAATCATAATTGATGTGTTCGCAGAGAGCTATGCGAGAACGACGCGTACTTGGATACGATAATTGCTCATCTTTGAGTTACGCTTGCACGATGAACCTTACAAAAGAAACCGCTTTTCAACCTTTCAATGATAAAGCCAAACCTTTTATGGTTAGAGAGGACAAAAATTGTCTATAGTCTTGAGTATGATGGCACTGATCCAACCAACTTTTACTATGACAACGGAATAGCGAGTGCTGGCTCAATTAAGCCGTACACTCAGCTT
This sequence comes from Baylisascaris schroederi, assembly GCA_006503575.1. Taxonomy (NCBI): domain Eukaryota; kingdom Metazoa; phylum Nematoda; class Chromadorea; order Rhabditida; family Ascarididae; genus Baylisascaris; species Baylisascaris schroederi. Next base: position 79,905 of record QEWY01001136.1, read on the forward strand.
AATGCTTAATATGCTAATTTCTGCATGAACACATAAATAAGCACTATATGGACTTAAACATCCTATTACACGATCGCATAGAGAAAACTGTATGATCAGTTACGCATATTAGCAGAATCTCGCTTAGTGTGCTAGTGCAAGCAAATCGCCATGGCACGCTTACGAGGAAGACATAGGAAACACCACCTAAAATCTCTTGTTGGCGTAGACTAAAATGCTGTGCCAAAGTGCTATATGCACTGAACTTCTTCTTTTACACTTCTTCAAATTACCGCCAACGTCACTGTCATCTCATCGTTTGTATGTCTATTCCTCTTTTGTGTGTGCTCCTTTTTAGCTATGGTAATGTTGTATTTTCGTTTAAAATATTTCAGCTGTTCTGTTTATTATATGGAATCCGCTGTGCTATGGTTTTTGTCAGCGCAGTGTTGTGCATCTGCTAGTCTAGTGCAGTGTTCTCAAGTGTAGAGATTTTTATGAGGTGTCTAAAGATGGTTTTGTAAGTCGAAAGACCCAAGCTCCACGAGAGGTTCATAATTAATCATTAGGTGTGTTCGAATTGGCCTGATGAGCAGCTAATGTCTGATGAACCTCCTTTTGGGAGAATATTCGTTGGCCCACATCTTATATATTGTTCCAGCACTTCGTCGAATTCACAGTGCCTATTTAACAGCTGAATTTTTGAACACTACTTTTCACGAGATAAAGAAAAAATTAGATGTTTCATAAAATAAGCCGACGTTGGCCGTTATTCTAAAACCAATGTCCTTCACCATCATTAGATTTGCGCTACAATGCTTTCTGATAGAGAAGGAAGCAAAGACTGTGATATGATTGCTGTTTACTGAGAATGGAAGACAGGAACAATGAAAAAACCGCTTGAATGTCGTCAAGTGATTTATTATGTAGGGTTTGTGAGTAAGATTTATGTGAATACGGTTCGTTGGGCGATTTCGTTCGACCTAACATTGACTACTTTCATTTAGCTATTGGCATCTTAGAAGAATTTTCAGTACATAGGACCATATAAATGCATTATGTCGCTCATTGAAGCAACAATAAACCTATCTACGATTTCATGCATTTGATGCATCACACAAATAGGGCAACAAAACGCATCTCATCATATGAAGAGAAATTACCATGGTGAGCAACATTCTCATTCGTCGACGACGTTTCTTTTTAATCGTTCCTATTTAATCGCATTCATGGTGAATTCATTCAAGTGACTATCATAAAACATCAATTACAGTATTCATAAAAATGAATGCGCATTTAAAGTTGTAAGTGGTGGAAAAGATTTGCAATTTAAAAAAAAAAAAAAAAAACTCTAAACATTTATGATGCAAGAAGATCGATGTGTGAAGAGAAAAGACGATTAGAAGATAATAAGTAGTTTCGCAACGTCCTTAAGTGAGTTTTGTAAATGTTTGCATGCTTTCCTCGTTCACATTCGAAATGATAATGAAAACAAATTGACACAAGAGAGCAATTAGGACATCTATGAAAGTAATCCAAAGAGCTAATTAAGTCAGTCATAGTCAAGTTTTGACAAACTCAACGGTTGTGTTGAAGCGAACTGCTAGACATAGATGTTCTCTATGGCGCAACTGTTCAACCAAAGATATTTTGCTGTAGTTATATCGTTTTCGTTGCTTTAAGGAAAAAAGTTATCCCGAAATCGAAAACTGGCACTGTACTGAAGCGATATACAATACTTCCGAAAGGGACGACTCATATTCAGAACTGAAATTAACAAAATTGCAAGATTTTCAATGTTAAAAAAAGGGTAATGATTTTTTACGTGGAACTCATTAAATAGTGGCCTACGTGCAATAATATCACAAAATATATATCATCACAGATAAGGCACCAAATCGAATGCAGGATGACCAATCCCAGACACAGGCTACATAGAAGATTCCTGAAAAGAAGTCTTTCTAGATAATTGCCAAAAGAGGACAAATGTTGTCATAGAAGATTGTCATAGAAGATTCTTTCTAGAAAAGAAAGTCTTCTGGAAATGAGATAAAGCGAGGACAAATGTGGCAACAAAAGAAAACATAGGTAGAAATACCAAATTAACGAAATGCCAAAAAAAGTAGTCTAATTATAGAATAAAGAAGATTTCAGCCAGAAAAAGTTTTTAGTGCTTTATTTCTTTTTCAAAATTCGATGTATAAGTGAGCAACATCAGCGTAAATAATAGAGACTGGAAGCGCTTCACTTCCGCAACAAAAACGCATATTACACATAATCTATGTTCTGTACATTTGCGAGTTGTAACGTCAGCGATATAAGGTGCAAATTGTTCAAATAGCAACAAACGAGATAAGAATACATTAAACGCCGGAAAATTTTCTGTATTTTTTATCGGTCTGTATTTCGCTATTAAATGTATGCCAGTGATTCCTAGACAACAATTTCTGCACACCGCTAATCAACACTCTTCATAATGAAGCATAAAATCCATTGCAAATAATAGATACAAGATCAAATGGAGGAAGGAAATGAATAGCACGCCAATAACGACTATATCTAAAGAGAAGATAAGAAGTTTGGGTGTTGAACGAGCAACTACAGGTGTGGAGTGGTTAGGTGTGACCGTAAGTTAGTGGCAAGGATAAAGATCACGCTGTAAAAGGACACGCCTATATGAGCGAAACGCAACGCACCAATCAACAATAGTCGAGTGGCAATTTAAGTGAAGGGGAGTGGCGAATCCAAGATTCGTACAATAAATTGTCCACTTGCATAACTCGAATGGCTATCCAATCGTTAAATGCCCTAACCGTTATGCTTAAGATTTTTATTTGGCCTTCACGCATTATATGCAATCATATCACCACTATGTGGAATATAAAAATTTCATGTAGTTGCAGAAATTGTTCCTTCATTTTTTGTGGGCGTCAAGGAAAGTGGATCCATAAAAACAAATTTTTCAGATCTTTTAGCTTTCCAATCTGGAGAAGCAAGAGCATTAGCAAACGAACCTATATGGTTGCACAACGCTCGTATCAACGCCGTTATTAAAGAACAACCTATAAAAGGAGTGCACCTCTACAAGGAAATGTGTGGCTTTCCTGTTGTAATGTGGCATAAGCAGAGATTTGCGCTGTTTAGCTATGAAGTGGCATTCCTCTGGCATTGATCTCTTTTTTCCTCCTTTCTTTCAGGACATCTGCTTCCCAACATCCTTGACTTTACACGAAAATTTAACCACAAGGTAATGCTCTGAAGCGAACATTGCCATTGCCCCAAAACCTTAAATCAGCTTGGGGAAAACCGCTTTGGCGCATCAGCCTTATGGCTGAAGGGTGGATTCCTACTTCCGTATCTCGGCCATCAAGATGTGTAGAATCTGTGGCCTTCGTTTTAGACGGCTGTAATCTGTTGCTTAGTGTACGTACCTCCCATGGGCAAGTGCCTTCTCTGCAAAGCGTGGAGTTACTTTGGGACTTTGCAAACTTAACACTTCATCGCATGGAAATGTGCACCTTTCGTATTTCAGTGCTCCGCGTGCAACATCATCACACTTTCTCGTGCGGGTAAGTGTACCTCTCACCGCATGTACAGTTCTTCCAATCTTCTTCTGGAGATAAACAAGCCGCTGATGTTTCAACCCTAAGTAAGACAAATTTCCATTGCTTCGGGTGGGTCGATTTATTCTCCTTTCTTTTTGTAATTTATGAAGGAATTTTTCAAGCCCCACTTACTCCGATTGAGGTTTGTGCCTATGTTCTACGCGCGTTTAGCATTACAGACATCTAATTTACAGTCTCGCTTGACACTGCCTGAAGACGTTTTCAAATAAAGCAGCGTCGTATTCGCAAAAAAATTCTAAAAGTTATGCTGTGAACGACTACATGTGTTCTCACCTTTTTTTTATCATAAAGTCGGAAAGTGCCATTAAAAAGCCTAGTTCGTTTGCTGTATGGATCGCATCTACTGTTCCATCTATCTCAAATTTCGGTGCCGTAAAATGATGCATGTAAAGTAATCAGCGAAGCAATGCCTCTCGTTTTATTCCGCAACAAAAGCAGAAAAAAAAATCAATTTTTTAATGTAAGTTCATGCACGGCATGCACTACTCGTATGTAAAAAGCGTTTCCGGCAACAGTAATATGTGACAGAAAAATTCCAGAATAGACTGCTCTCTGCATCATTTCGATATGTCGCATATCATGGACACTTATCTTTCCCACTCATTATTTCAAATGCTTCCGCTTTATATTTAATGTGCCAATGCGGTATAACATATGCATATGCTGACTGTTGCTCTTACCCACTGATCTCCGCATCCATAGAACATACTACCTCTTCGGAACGTTCTCAATATATTTAAAGCAAAAGCACGAAATTGTTCGAAGAAAAGTCTCATGGTGCACGAAAATATTCATTGCACAATATTCCAGCGAACAGAATTATGCAGCTTCGGTGGCAACTCATAGAGGAAGCAATCGTCTAAATAATAAGATCTATTTTCTGATAAGTTGACCGTTTTCAGCAAGGAATTAGTATAAAAACTGCGTAGCACACGCTTTGCACTAAAAAAAAAAGTGCAGCCAACAATTTCATTTCTCAGTACACAAATCTACATAAAAGATTGTCGTTTTCTTCATTCGCTGCGATATGAAATGAATGGATCAAGTGGTTTCGTTGAAGTTTTATATGCAACCTTTTTTTGCAGCGTAGAAATTGCAAAGAGGAAGAATGTGCGAAATTTGGGCAGCAAACAACACATGCGTGAATCTTTTTGAATCTGGCAAAGAAAACAAAAGATGCGAATATATGGAGTCAATCATAGCACTGTTTATGGAGACTAGCTATTTGAACACTTTTTTTTTTTAATTGCTCAGAACGACAGCTTTCATGAGAAAAGTCAGACTTTAGCTTTTTTTATCCTTGAAAAATCTAGACAAATTTGACAGCAGTGTGATTTTGCTCTCTTCAAGATCATCTTCAGGTGAAAATGAATAGGACTGGAGTTTTGATGTTGACACCAATAATATCGCCCAAAAAATATGAACGAAAATACGAAAGAAAACGTAAACTACACAGAAAATTCATCGCTAAGTTGCAGAAAGAAAGGAGGATAAAGCGATCTATCAAAAGCAATAGAAATTCATACTGCTTAGCGTTGAAAGATCTGCGAGACGAACACAAGAATGAAGTAGCTGCACATACGATAATAAGATGTTCACGGCGCGATTGCCCACAGTGTAGCGCATTAAACTGGCGCATCTCAAACGCCGTGTGCCTGGGGCAACTTCAAACTTCATAGAAAAGGCATCTGCGCTTGAGGGCTAACACAGACGGGGTTACGAACTCCACTTTATTGAGACGACGAACACGAATCAACCTCTAGATATATGGTTACTGATTTTTCCATTCGTCCTCCATGCAAGCCACGGATTTTCCCTCATGAGGCGAGCCACACGAGAGGAAGACCCCTGACCTGGCTATGGTACAAGTGATCGATGATACGGATCCCTGTCCCTATTGAATGTCTATACATTTTGATGAGATATGGCCAAAATCAACGGATCATTCTCGAACTCGCTGCTTCACAAACCATATAAAACATTTTAGGGTGTCAATCGTGAAGTATTGTTACACGAAATTCCGAGTGGATCTTTCAGGTGCAAATTTGGATTGCACTACATGTCCAGTTACACATCGCGAACGAACTTACACGTTGGTCTTTAGGATGTCCCTTTTGCCGTCCACTGTGAAAGCTTCGATTTTCTCTCGCTGTATCCAATACAAATAGTTTCAGGAGTTAAAATTTTATTTGTTCTTCGGAATTGATGAATTCCATAGAACATTGCTTCAAAAAAAAAATCCTCCTATATAGACGTAATTTGGATTTGAAAACACTGTCGGCAATGATACGCCTCTAGAGAGTTATGTCATATAATTATGAAAAGTTGAAATTTGATATTATGATGCATAAAATATTCAAAAATATAGCTAAAAAAATTCAACTCTGAGAGTTGTTGGGTTAATTTCAACGTAATAGCAGAAAGGATGTTGTGTAACGATGCACATTTCTCATTTCGACATCAAAACAGCGTGCTGAATCTGCGAGGCGAAAACTAATTACACGTCTAATTGCTTCAATATTTGCCTTAAGTGGTGCGCATACAGATTAGCGAAAAGCGCTTTTGGCCCTACATATTGTTCATATTGAATCGTTGCAATCTAACTGCTGACAGACGAAATAAAATTGCCGAATAAATGGGAGCAAGCCAATTCCGACAAGCAAAGACATTGGGGCGCATTGTTTGCGTAGAAGAAAATCAAGTGAATTATGTGCACGGCGCCCCATTTGCATACGGTAGCTTTTTCATTTCGGCACCTCAATGCAATTAAAAAGAACACGCCCCAAGGCGATTGGCACTTTGTTGTCACGTTTCCTGAATCTAGATGACAACATCCGTCGCACCTTTGTCGCTTTCTTATATGAATAAAAGACAAATTTTCTGCGCTACAAAAGTGTTCAACAAAGGAAAGAAATTTATGAGAGCTGAGTTAATTGCGGTTGGACATAGCCTTTAAATAGCCAATTCTCTGTCACCCCAAGTGCGATATTGGCAGCAGAAATGAAATCATGAAAGGCTGCATCTATAGAGTTTTCGTTTAGTCATTATCAACTCGCCTACTATGTAAGACATTCAACACTTTCATATAAAAGCATCAGCACACGTTAATCAGCATCATCCCCGTCCTCCTCACCGCTCTTGACATAGGGCAGTCATATATGCCGAGCGACCTCTGGGAGAAAATGAGAAGAAATTCAAACCTAATGAACTCTAAGTGTTTAGAAAAATTGCTAAGAATCTCAAATTGCGAAGAATGAGCTCAAAACGACAAAAGAAGGAAGAAATGATTCGAAATTATGACGATTACACTGATAGCGGGTTTATACGACGGGTGCAAAATTGACGATTCGAGCTAGTTTGCGGGTTGCGGGCACCGTTCCATGATTTCGTAAACGTGTAAGCACGCATAGCGATGTAGATGGCATTTCACATACGCCACACCAAAGGCCATAAAATGTACCAAGGAATTGATAGTGTTCCAAGCAAAGTTCTAGTCCAACTTGATTTACACTGTGGAAACCCTCATAAGAGGTGGGAGCGAGAAAGCCAATTTTAGTGACATTGATAGATCGATGAAGTATTTCAATTTTTTTTTTCTTCTCAAGAACATTGATGTTTCAATTTTTTTCTTCCCAAAAATGAGTTGAAAACTTTGAAATTCGTTGAGAAAAATCGAATGAACGAAAGCACGACTTTAATCACTTGTACTTCAACTGCCTCTAGAGATGATGGCTTCCTCGTAATGCCATTAAAAGTACTTGTGATGCAGCGCAAGATAGCGCTGATGTTGCGGCTCTAATAAAGCACTTCAATAACAACTAACACATATTGGACTTTCATATGTGGAGAATTCATGTTTCAATCAACGAGATTTGTATGGTTATAGTCGCGGTATATCGTTTGCTTTAATTATACCTCAAAAAAAAAAACAAGAATCTGTGAAACAGATGCCATTTACAAACATTTTTGAGACGTATTCGGTGTAATATGAGAAGGTAGACAGTAGATGAAGAGAAGATCGTTCATGAATAGTGATATTAATATGAAAATAAACCTCTAGAAGACATAATCGAACATAAGAATGACTATCTGGCCAGCCTAAATCGATAAACGCTTATAAAATAGGTTATTATGTGTTATAAAAATATTTGCGATAATTCTATTTCGTTGGAGGAAAAAACGACAAAAAATTCGACGAAAAATTTAAGTGAGCGCACCGGCTAGCTATTCTGCTAGTTACAAGTAAGTGTGACGCTTGCGTGAACAAAATTTGACAGCATTGACGATTTCCGACTTAATCAAGCTAATTGGAGTGAAACACGCAAACCACTCGGCCATCTTCCACTGTCGAACTCATCATCTTGCCGATCATAGTGCAAATTTATTAACTGTAATATTGATAAAACATTCAGTAAGTATACAGATATAATTTTTAGTCAGCGGCGACGATAAATAGAATATGAACATTTTATGCACGAGGGAGCAGTTGAAAATACTTTGTGGGGTAAATTATTGTTTTTTATTTACTCGCAGATTCCATAAATAGTAGGAAAAAATTTTCAAGTTTTGCAAAAGCGCAAATACTGCAAAAATTTAAAAATTTTTCAACAGAAAGATTTGTGGCGGCTATATTGGATTTGAAGATATAAAACTTTTGACGAAAGAATTTTACGCGGCATTTTTGTGGTGTGACCAAAGATGGATATAAAATTTTTGTATTGCAGCGACCTTTAACAAGCTTGAGTATACACTTAGCAAAGATCATTTGTTACGTAGTAGATGTCAAGCCTGAAAGATTCTTTTCGTATTGTATCAAAGATCTTTACTTGAGGATAGATTCTGATGGATCACATAGCGGCAACATCATGGGATATGTGGCCGATTTGTGAAGATTAAGAATAGATTTGTGCATCCATCCTCTAAATCTTATTCGATTTGAAATAGTGGATGCTATAATGAAGCATACAAACAAGCGGACAAACATGTGTCATGTAGTGCGAAAAAATTACATACAAGCATATAAAATTGCGTACCGATAATATCTGATATAACGCAACACTTGTAGCTGCTGTTATGGCTACTGAGGCCAACAAAACCCGGAAACATGAAGAAAGTGTCACATAGGAATGACCAAGGGAGAAAGGGAAAAGGACTGCAAAAGAAACTGCATTCAAAAAGAAATGGCACCTACAGGAAACGAAGGTATTTAGCTGATCTATGGTGCCAATTCTTTTCCAAAAGAGAATTTATAGTGAACATTCAAATGGAACTATCCTAGTCAACTTCCAAAGAACTTGGTGTTAGTGGTAAATCACTATGGTGCTTCATTCATCACATGTGAAAATTGCCATATAATTACGAGTAAACAGCATTTCCTTGCATTATATATGTTTGCTTTGAGCAACACCTGCATCGTGTTTGTTATCTTGAAATATGCACACATCCTATTCGCGCCATATTCACGGGTTTTGTTCCGGGGAAGAATAGAGGAGGGGGGGGGGCTGCGTTTTTGCACTTTTTATAATTTGCACTTAATGGACATTTGCACCAAATCGCTTCTGACAGTTCATGATTTCCGCTGAAGACAAATATTAATCGATGTATTGCTCGCTCAACATACAAACTACAGCCAAAATTGAATTTCCTCCAAATAGTGCATAATGGTCCTAGAGGGATATTGCAGACTCTTGAAACAAGAATCTATTGGATGCGATTCCATCGATATCATGGCTAGTAGAGCTGTACGAAGAAGCCAAAAAGGTTAGTTTCTTCTTATATAGAATAGCGACAGAATTTGCATTTTCAGCTGATGTTTTAAGAAGTAAAATGTTCGAAGGAATCGATGTTTTCTACGATTAGAGAGAGATTGGTGAATTGCCATTTAGACAATAAAGTCCACAATACCATACAATGAAAAGAGCAAATTAATGCGGGGAACTCAGAATTAAAATGATAGCTCCAAATAATAGCTTCCGATAATGTAGTTCCTTGCGCGGATTTCGTGATTCTTGATCAAACATTAGCAGTTTAAACTTCACAGTTTAATAGTCTTTATGATGAAAACCTGCTTGATCATTCTATACAGCAGTGTGAGAAAAAGGTTCGTATGGGCGCTAATGGATTCATATATGCGATAGTACCGATAGCATTTAGTGAACAAATAAAACTCACTTTAGTTGATGTAGTGCGGTAGTAGAGTCTAAAAGAAATTCGGAGCTTGTCACAAATTAGATGAATGGTGATATACACTTTGAGGCGAGCAATTCCTAGATGCCCCGTTTAGAGAAATATTCTGAAAATTGATTACCAAACATCTACCTATTGATACCTTCAACATCCTTCTCACAACGCGATAATAGGATGTCTTCCTCATTCTGTAAAACGCGAATCGAAGGAGTGAAGTCATTCAATGATAATGACAAAAGTAAGAACTACGGAGCAATTTTTGGCAAATTGCGAGGAAGATTTTGCTACCGGTTGCGGAACTGCGCCCACTATCTGAATTGTTTTTCAGTGCAGTGTGAGGAGCAAGAAGTCTTATAGCAATCCGATCGTGTAAGGGACATAAGTTCTATTTCTTTCTTATTTTATTTACTCGGAGGATATCATTAACACTGCTGAGTTGAATAATCTCAGCAAGCTCGCGATATGGTCTCGCGCATTTTTAAATGCTCCAAGAATGTGCAAAAATTGCTCCGATTTCTGAATCGAGTAGAAAATGAAAAGAGAAAACGGAAAGAACTATAAGCTATGTCGATATATTTTTAAAGCAATACGATTTGTACTTCGAATGCTTCTGATGCATCTGTATGGAGGATATTTTCTTTTGCATTTAATTTCCAGAATTCTGCATCATCCATGAATATTACTGCATCGTTTGTTAGAAAGAGCTATTCTAAAGTGTATTGCTTTTAAACAGATATGCAACTTAGTTAATATGTAGAAAAAAGAACAATCTAGAGTAGATGAAAAACACAAAATAACGAATTGAAAAAGAGTTATGACATAAATGAAATGTATTTTTAAATGCTCCAAGAATGTGCAAAAATTGCTCCGATTTCTGAATCGAGTAGAAAATGAAAAGAGAAAACGGAAAGAACTATAAGCTATGTCGATATATTTTTAAAGCAATACGATTTGTACTTCGAATGCTTCTGATGCATCTGTATGGAGGATATTTTCTTTTGCATTTAATTTCCAGAATTCTGCATCATCCATGAATATTACTGCATCGTTTGTTAGAAAGAGCTATTCTAAAGTGTACTGCTTTTAAACAGATATGCAATTTAGTTAATATGTAGAAAAAAAACAATCTAGAGTAGATGAAAAACACAAAACAACGAATTGAAAAACAGTTATGACATAAATGAAATGACAACCAGAATTTTTTGCTACATAAGAGAAATATGCTCGTTGGATAGGCAAAACTCAGGGCACTAGCATTAGCAAGTATTAAAGCAGACGCAATATGGCATTATTACGAATCTTGATTATTAATAACTTCAATTAATATGGTCATATGGAATAGGCTTCCGAGTAAGAGAAATGCGTTCCTTTAATCGCACGCAAGTGCTAATGAATTTCGACAACCGTTTAAATAATTCATTAAGGCGTTTAATGCCATAACTAATCTACTTATCCTATTCATTCACTTCTACGCACTTCAATTTGCACCTAAAAACAATTGAAAAGTAGATTTGTTCAATTCACTAACGTATCAAATCAACGGTGCAAAATGTCATCAGAAACTATTAATATCAAAACTAATAGAAAAGAATCGAAAAAAAAAGAAGCATGAACGTTAAAAGGTGTTGTCTATTTATAGCAACGATAAATTAGGCGATTTTAAAATACTGATGCTGTTGCTGAAGAATTGTGACAACTCTATAGTTTAATAAAGCTACATAGAAACAACGACGTCATTGTTTGCTATTAACGAATTTTGAAGTTGAACGCAATTCAATATGAAGTAATAAATCATTATGAAAACAAATCTTTATGAAAATTGTACAACATAGCAGAAGAAATAAAACATAGCGATAATTGTAGGAAATTAATAAGCGAATAGGAAACAGAACTAACAAAAAGATGACATTTTTTAATTAATATCGACGAATAGAAGAAATTAATTAGCGAATAGAAAACGCATTAAGAGTGCCGAAACGATTTGCGATTTTGCTTTCCAATTTGTTTATGCGGAACGCTATAATGTTGCCGATATAAAGGAAATAGCGGTATAATGTTGCTGCTAGTACGAAGCTCATTCATATGTGTTAAATTCGAAACACGTTACACCATTTTCTGAGTGTTGCTAAATTCTCAACTGGGAATGGAAACTTTCTTGACAGTCACTTCTAGGTGGAAGGAGCATTTCCTCTTCCTCTACATCAGAGTCACCTCTCTCTCCTCCGCCCACTCCCTCCCCCTTAACCATGAAAGCTTCTCTTGTCAACGACCTGCATCATCACCACCTCACACGGCAGATACATGCATTGTCTAATGTAGTGGTCATTGAAGGTAACAAGCAACACTTAAAATACTTGAACGCATAATGAAACCAGCATCATCACAACGATACGAGACGTCTCAATGAGGTATACTTCTGTACGAAATCAGTATCACACACCATTCTTACTCGAATTTAAGATTCCACGCCTTCCCATAGTGTTTAAAAAAGGCCGCAACCTAATTACATCCTTTCCAGTAAAATGTAGGGAACAGAAGTCCTCATTTTTCTCCTTCTTTACTGTACTTCTTTTCCTCACCATCCCATTTCTTCCTACCATTACGGCTTCGACAGCTCGACCGGTGAAACAGGTTAGGTGCTTACATTTCAGATGGAAGCAACCAGTAAAAAGCCACATGTTTTTAACTTTTCTCATCTCAAACTGCAGAATTTGGCAACTTCTGTCGACCTGTTTGAGTGGGATGCAATATTCAAAGGCTTTTGCCTTTTTATTCACTGCGCTAAACTCCAGTGCGTACGTGGAACGTATTCGATCTGATAAACACTATCGTTTCCATCCTTCTCTTGTTTAATGGATGCTGTACAGTGTTGAAAAAGAATCAACTTGCCCTCTCCACATTTCGGTGAATTAAGAAGGGAAACAGCTTTTCTCCAACTTAGTGCGCTACGCGCTCTTCATTATCTAAAGACTTTTCCTGCTCTTTCTATTCAGCAATCCCCTCTCCATGAAAATGTCCGAAACACAAACGGCAGAAGTGACTACTGAAATCGTGTTTTCTTATGAAAATGAACTATTATGGGTCGAGATATTCGCACTATCTTCATTCACTTAGGTAAATAAACACCTTGAGAAACCACTCCTCCGTTTAGGCTATCGAAAACATTGTTTACCTGTACTGCATGCCATAATTCACTTTCCGGTTCAGTGCAAATTTGGAAAGTCAGAGCGATTGGAACGACGAATTTTCGCCCTCATAACTAACTCAGTGCGTTGAGCACAAAAGGTGTAATTCATCATACTTCCTTCTGTAGTCTTCGGTCCACAAAAAAGCGTGCTACCTAATTTTGCTGGCTATGCTCAGGATGGTTTGAATGTTTCGGCTGTAAGAAATTCAACCCACGTTTTCCTATGATAAAAACCAGCAAGAATGCCTTCAATTTTGATCAAACCTGATATGAGTTGCTACACAGTTTGCATATTGAATTCTGCAGTGACGTTGGAGCCTCAAGAACTCACCAGAGGAGGATCAATCGAAAATATACTGTACATAGATGTCATCTATCTTGCTGTGCAAATAATGCGCAATAAATTCCACCGCCGTGCCTTTTTATGATTAATGACTTCCAGCAACCAAATAGATGCTCACGTTCTGATCCTACTTCAGGCAGTGACCGTAAAACAATCAAGATACGTTTGGTTGACTCATACATATAGCTTAAAATTCTCGATATTCACTGAAATAAATTCAACAAGTGTGTGAATTGAATTATTCGACCGTTTACGGCGGATGGAGAGCTTTAAAATACTGTCACTTTAAAGAGGAAATAAGTGCTGATTTCAAGATGAGGAACAATAATGAAAGATTGGATATGATCAGAATGCGAGAGTGAAACGCCTAAATGAAACTCAATTCACTCAGACAGCAAAGCGTTGAGAAGCATAACACAACAACAAGCGCAGAATGTGCGTTTTTGAATTGCCACCATATATCCAGCTAGAAATTCATAATATATAGCATATCGCAACCTCCAAATAATGCCCATCAAACGAACGCTCGAATAAATTTTAGACCGCTTGATGGTATTAAACCTTATAAAAGAATCGCTTTTCAACTCTGCCCGTTACTTTATCAAGCCTAATCGATACAATTTGCGATGCCATTATCCAACCTAAAATGCTTAAACTTCAAGCATATTTTAGTGTTGGTAATAGCATAAAAAGCCAATTTGTTGTGGATTATATTCATCGAGGTATATCCATGATATTTCACTGGTTGAAAATATCATCCACATATGCATGTATACACAGACACTATACCTATATACACAGATACTACTATTTCATCATATATAATTTTTGATGCGAAATTACCGAACATATCAAAATGAATGTTTATTCAAAATATTAGTAACACAGTGATTTATATGTCAATCACCCTACGTAAAGGTGAAATCATTTGATTTATCCGCATTGAAATCAAACGAATGCCTTTCGAAAGATGAATGGACATTTGCGCTATTAAATGAAATTAACTGCTTGATATTAAAGCAACAAGAGATCAGCAAAGATTACTTCTAATACTCTCAATACTTTCTTAACAACGCAAGTGCATTTATTGCGATATTCGTAATTAAAAAATCCTATAGAAATTTTAGGAAAAAGCATACATCGAATGCGATTATTTGAAGCACGCGTTTTGAAAGAAAGGTTTTCAACAACAAAAAAAAAACGATTATGTGTGTTTAACGGGAAGTTCAATTCCCCACAGATTCAAAAAATTTGTTCCCGTACCCTTCCAAATTTTTGGCGAACCATATTTAAGCCTTTACTTTTGATTTAATAACGATAAAAGCTGCATATAGGGAAGAAGAAGAGTGAAATGCTTGCAAATGATATTACAAACCCTGTATAAGGCTATCATCTCCTGCAAAATTCAACCGATATGTCGAAGCGATTAGTGAGTCATTTGCGTAGACTTTGTCATGGGCTTTTCTTTATCGGCTCAACAATAAAAAGCAGATTTCTAGGTTTTTTTATTACATCTACGAGCATGTGCGGTCTACTCAATGACCCAACGAGGTATAATATAAAGGTACATATTATCATAATTTCTTTGGTGCCCACATAATTTTCTTGCTAAATTTGACAAATCACTCATTACTCTNTATCCCCTAAGCGACAAACCGCGCGGTTTGATAACACAAATTTGAACAAGCGCCAGTAGTGAAAACCGCCCATATATGTGAAAAGTGCTCATATCGAAGAGAAAGAGGTACTCTGGATGCTGCTATTTTCTAACGATCTTTAATTCTTCTTCAAAAAGGGCTCTCCATTCGCATAGATATTTCGGTTCGTGCTGTGAAAACCGCTAATCAGTAACCTCACCATCTCACCTAAAATGACAACACATTTCATGGCTTTATCATCGATGCCTTATCCTTTAAAAAATGTCATCTTCTGTGTAGTCGTTCCCCGTCTAATGAAAGCAGCTAACTAACGAAATTCCGATCACTATACAACTAGACCACAATCATACACAAGTCTTGCATTGAATTCATCAAACGGATTTAGTGCTTCATTTTTTTTCCTTCGTTCCTGTCGTCTGGCCTCAAGCAATTTCTAATTCGATTCGTCTACGCTGTGCTGTACGGGATATGTTGGAGTGAATGAACGCTCAACTGGTAGTACCCGGTTAAAGGCACCCTCAAATTGTTTATTTAAAGGTTAAATTCATCTCTTAAAAGTTTTCTCCGTCATCACCCACAACTATTGCGGCTACGAATCATTACTGGAGGTTCCTATAGGAATCAAATACACGATGATGAGGAAGCGCTGCTGAGTTCCTCATTAGAAAAAAATCGAATGATTGAGATTTACTTAGGAGAAAGCAGCAAGAAATAACACACTCGGAGCTTTATGGCTTTATCGAAATTGACTCCAACATTTCAGAATTTCAGCTCCGCGCAACAAAAAGAAACTTCATAAATCCCAAAGCGTAGGACGGTTTTCTCGCAGCACTATATCGCATTTTCCTAGCATTAGACTTAAATAAGATTAGAAGTTTATCTGAAATAATGAATTGTAAAAGAGCTCATAATGAAATTGTGAACAATTGATAGCTATATTTCATATATTATTGCCTCATTGGTTAACAAATTCAAATTGCCATACATGTAAATAGAGAGGTATAAAGCATATACGCCGCTAAACATACCAATTATACGCCCACATTTATAAACTGAAACTTACAGAAAAGAGAAGTTCTAAAGACCTTCACTACTCTTTGCGCAATTATATTATCCTAAAAGTTCTTAGCGCCTACCTTGTGTCTTCTAATCGATATGATTGTTGCGCGTTAGGAAGATATAATGGGCAATTATTGGTTTGTTGATAGTTTCAATCTTCTTCAGCATTTCTCATTTATTCTGGGCAATTTTGAAGTTTTCTTTCATCGGGCAAATTAATAAGCGACATGGAGGTAAAATATAATGTTAAATGTGAACGGATCTCTCGAATCGTAACATAAGACGCGGTTTATACAAACGTTGTTTTCGGCTACAGCCCACTAGAAAGGATTGGAAATCATTCCGGAATGAAAATGAAAATGGATGTACATATGCCTATCTTGCTGTAGACGATAATTAAAAAGCAATGATGAAAGCTTGTTAATCCATGACCTGAAATGATATGAAAAAAGGGAACAGGGAAAGTAACCAATATCAATATTAATGAAGCATGTTAGTTCTCGCTGTCTCTCCAAGAAAGCAACGATAAATTCATAATAGCAACGGGCCCTCATTATTATCCATGCGGTGGATATTCTTTGGGTGGGCATTCTACGGAGCGGAATAACTCTGAGGTTTATATGCAAATCCCTGTGGTTGGAAAATTACGACCGTAAGGATACCGCCAGCCGCTTAACTGGTTTATGCTAGATTATCGATGCTTTTCTTCGCTCCCATTTTCTGTAGGATTTTTCTGAGTCAGTTAAGAAATCCTTATGAGAAGAACAACTGACTTTCTCCTACCTTTCCTCCTTCTTTCTCTCTCATGTTCAGTTCCCCTCATATTTCATATATTGCCGAACTCGAATACAGTGGAATACACATAGCAAGGCGAGTGTCAGCGAGCCGTTCGAACTAAAAGCATACGAAAGTGCGGAAAAGTAATTCGGTCTAATGAAACCTCACCCATGATTCGTCATTCTGGAAGAGCAAAAAGAAACATGTTTCATCTTCAGCAACCTTAATAAAATCTCGAAAGCTCAATACTAACCTTCAGAAATTCTAGGCGATTATATCCATAATTAAAGGCATCGGTATTAATGAACTATTATTGAGTCCTGCTGAACGCAATTTCTTGCCTGTTGTTGATCAAAAATCATTCCCGCCTGTCCTAATAAGTTATCATTTAGCATAGGTGAACATTATTTCTAACTGATTACTGATCAAAGATCATTTCCGCCTATTTTTATGCCCTCAAATTCCTCCAAGCTGACTCGATGCCCACAGTGGATTAATGGATAAATATACAAAGAAATACAAAGAATTTTGCACTGTTACGCAGAAAAGTGTAGAAAGTAGATTTCCGGACTTGTTGGCGCTAAATTAACACAGAATAACTGTTTGCGATCGCTAATCTCTTTCAACTGGCAATTGCTCCCAATTAAAACCTTCATTAATTTATAAATGAAATAGGTAATCGAAAGAACTTCAAAATAATCTATTTTACGACGTCGAGGGCCGTTATATTCACAAGCGAGTAGTGGTTATGACTAAATCAGAAGTCAATTAGTATCTCATTCTTATGAGACGAAAAGGATATCTCATTAAATTGCCGAAAATGTGATGCCCACTCGAGAAGACTGTTTCGCAATAATAAAGAAACCATTTCAACATTAAAAGAATTAACAAGAGGAGCGAACAAACAGATGGAGTACTGCAGTGAAGTCATTGCTAGCTGACAGTGATATTGAGATCAAAGACCATTATTGCGATGGAGTGATTCACTATTGTGACCATTTACAAAAATCACTGATCATTTTGTATGAAATACATTGGTTTCGACTTTGGAAGTCATCAAAACGAATATGTCATCGTGCTATGCGACACTTGCGCATTAGAAACGTTTCTATAACTACTCGAGTACTTCGAACATAAATAAATCTGAAAATAACCAAGGAATCAAAATGCTAGATTGAAGAAAAAAACGACGAAGGATTCTGAGATAATATGAAAGGGATGACTTCATCGAGTTCAAGAGTTCTTTTGGATATAGATGAGCAATTCTTGAAGCATCAAAGCTAATGAAAAGCAAATATCAGCTGCCAAATTCTAGAGGGACTGTTACAATAGACTCGCTTAATGGCATTATTATCAGACATTACAGATCATAGTTGTGACACAAGCTTCAACGGATTACTGAGCTCAGCAATCTCCACTCTGGTTAATGCATTTATTTCAAGTACGTCAAAACATTTTTAGTTGTTTTTATTGTTGCGAAACAATAAATCACATCATAAAACTGCGTTCAACAATGCCTTCTTAACATCGTACACGTTGAATTCTTAGCAGTTTATAGAAGTTGTCGTTTCCTTTCACGCTTTCTTCTCTCATTCTTTTCTACTTGCGTCGAATTGATGACTTCATGATAACAAATACTATAAATTTGAGAAAGAACTGGCGTTTGTTTGTTTGTCTTTTTTTCGGTAGAAACTAAAAGCTTGATGGGTCAAGCTATTACGTTGTTTTACTTTTGTTTCTCATTTATTATTCGGTATATGCAAATTTTTGTGAAATTTAACTATTATAACGTCATGTTTGAGCACACAGATGCATGTTTACCTATGATGAATCCACTTCAAGGTTTCAACTGAGAAGTCAGGAGGTCTATGGCTATGATATTTGCTAGGTTAGTTCATCTTCGTATATATTGCTTACTGAGCTCGGTTTGGTTTTCTAGTGGCCATCAATTAGAGACCAATCATACATAGCACTGTTAATGAGTTTATAGACATGAATTTGAAAAAAACCATATCAAAACCACCCTTTTGATGGGAGGAAGTATTAGTAGGCGTTATGCAATCATTTTCAAATAATGGTGATAGTCGATTGCTCTAAGTGTAGAAACTCAAAACACATAAGCTAACCTCTTTGAAGCGCTTCTTAGCTTGTTGTTTTGAAGAAAACTCAGATTACAGCATGCGCATTTTTGCATCAAATTCGAAAAAAACAAAACTCAATAAAAACATCAAAATGACAGAAGATAGAAGCGATGATTAATCTCCGATATAGCTTTTCACGATTTTCTCGATAGTATGAATATCATATGCGGCACAGCAACACCGAAGAAGAGGGGCAGCAAGGGGAAAAACAGAAGGAGGAGGAAATTCTCTTCTTTTTTTGTGCTTTTATGAGCCGACGTTGTAGCACATCCCACGATTGTGCTTAAGAGAGATAACATCGGCTGCTATCTTGTGAAGGAAGCATTAACGCAAGAAAAGCGCTCCCATGCATCAATATCAAATCTACGTCTTGTCTGCAATATGTAGTCATAAAATGCAATAAACTCAACTGTAGCATTAAATCTCCGACCACATAAATGCACAAAACTTGAGATTCAGGATTTTATTTATCAGTATACAACCTCGAGATATTTATTATATTGGTTGTTAAATGTCAAACGAATGATATAGAGGAATGATGGCAGAAACAAGAACACAGAAATTAGAATGACAATTTACAGAACAACTAAATTGCTAGAAATGCTCTGGTGAAGAATTAAATTCAACGCGGGTTTTTTAGAACAACAAAGTCCAGTGCTATTACAACACTAATATTAAACCAATAAATAAGATAACCGGAAATGCTACAAGATGAAACACAAATCAATTAGGCCTTCAGCCGCTAAATATTCTCTAATACGAATTCAACTAATGCAAAAATTGATCATCAGAGATTTCAAAAGAAATAAAATATTTCATATTGTAGTGATAACCGCAAATGGCGCGAATCAAGGATTAGCGNTATATATATATATAAATGCTCGATGAGATAGGCTTGAACTGCCATATAGCCTTTTAAAAAAGAACGATGGATCTCATAGGGAGTGACAGTCAGAGCGAGTCAAGATTCGAATTAAAAATTTATCGCCGATAAGAGCTAATGTGAACTGGCATGGCGCACACACCGGCAATAAGCCCATTATTTGGAACGCCATCCATGGCCCTATGCTCTTTGCTTACACGCTTCATCGAAGATGCCCAATTATCCTCGAAGCGCTTCTACGCAATAAGCAATAAGTGGAAGAAATACATCGAATTCCTAGGACCGCTGGGCGCAAGCATTTTAAACACTTTGGATTCTCCATTTAACTCCAGAGAATCAAGAATAATATTCTTGAAACCTGGTTAATTGGACTTTTTAGAACCTATACGACTATATGCGAGTGAATCGAGAAGAAACGGCTCTCAAATATGCGAAATTTTTCCTTTCCCTCTTGAGTGGCACAATCTGGGCTATCAAGGGTTTTTAGTGTAGCAGTAGTTGAATATTTGAATAAAGTTTGACTAAAAAACGATCCGTAATATATAGCGAAGTAACGAAAGGGATAGAAAATACCTTACACATAGCACACCTAAATGCGTATTCAGTAATCCAACTGGAAGACTGCGAATTTCTTAGAGCTCATGCGGAAAAATGAAAATATATCATTCTTGTGGAGCATATGACAGCAAAAATGTAACATTGTTTTGCGTTTTCTTTAGCGCCTTCACTAGCGCCACCACTTCTTCCCGATTAGTCGGACTGGCATGCCTATTGAATCCTCATTCCCTTCGTGAAAATCAGAACTTGCCGAAACTATGACATATTTGAGGCACTGGTATCTAGTAGGCATCAGCGTACTGCAAAACTCAAATGTGCTGATATTCCGATAAGACAAATGCACCACGAGAATTAAGAGGTAGGCAGAATGGAACTAGGAATAGCGAAAAAAAACTAGCTCAAGCTCATTACATGATGTGATTGGAGATGGATGATAGCTGTTTCTATATCAAAACAGAGCAGAAAACTCGAAAAGTGACGTGTTGCATATCGTTAAAAAGCGATCAATGTACTATAACTCCAAAATGAAAACATCGCTAATACGATCCACTATAGAGCGTGGATTTCATTTAATAAATATACCGCCATCGAAAAGGTGACCAATGTTGTCAAAAGTAGCAGCTATTATATGTTTTATGCGAATCGCAAATAAAAAGAAATTTAGGCTTCTTAACAATCGTGACACTCATTGAAAAGTGCTTATAGTTATATCAGCAAGTTTTCCCTCCTGCGACATGCCGCACTATGAATGACCTATTTATTTTGAAGGAACAACAATTGTTGCAACCAGATGCAATGAAATGTAATATCGCATGTATTTTCGCTTTGTTGTAAGGAACGCATCGAAATGCAAAATGAAACATTTATAGAAATATGAATTTCTAGCTATAAGCAACAACGAAAAAAAAAGGAAAATAAATTTAGACAGTTTTTATTTAGAGAATAAAGGAAAATATTTAAAGTTTTTATACTCCCGTACATACAATGATGATCTCTGACGTAATGGAAACAGCAAAATATAATAGAGCTATGGATGCGTCAGCATTAACTTAAATCAAGAGACGCAAGCGCAACAAAACTTCGATGTAAACAAAAGTGCAAGATTGTTGTGTCGGTTAGAAAGCTGCATAAAGTTTAATTTAAAGTTTAATTCCAAATATATTTTCATGACCTTAAAAAATACTTCATTATGTCATTCACATAATGTCTGAGCAAATATATCTATTTCAATCACCTCTGCATAAAACTTGAACAAATTATTTTATTTTTCACAGAGGCAATATTTGTGAATCGAATTTCAAGCTCGCAGCACAGTCTACCTTTGACCGACAATATAACAATGCAAGCAACGTGCAACTCCTTAGAATTTCAACGCTTCGTTCGCAAATCCGTTCTGATTCGCAAGTTTTGGTTACCGTCGGAACGGTGAAAAAACCCTCAGCCAAATTTCGGTAAAGAACTCAAATTTTCGCTGATGAAGCTGCGCTGCTGACAGTTGATAAAGGCATTCGTCATTTACCATTAGAACCTGTTGAAATTCTACCGACTGCAAGCATTGGTAGCTTTAAAGAGTATGACTTATGATTCATCGAAATTACAATGAAGACTCCTTCTCTCCACTATCGCTTTATCGAGGATAAACTGACCTCTTTGAGAGCGAATGGGCGCATCACTAATAATTCATAAAGAAACCAGTCGTTCTTTGGTCAATACCAAATAACCACTGATGCTGAAGTACCTAACATCAGCAGAACAATGCAAGCACCAATGCTGCTGAAAATGAAGCGATGGCTATGCGCACACAAAACGACTCGTACCATAAATCAAAGCTCTCCTTACGTAGCAATTATGTGCAATATTTGAGCGTGATATAGACGAAAAATTGTCGAGGAAGCGACAACGGACTGCTATGGCCAACAAACGAGTCGAAGCCTAGTCATTTTTAAGCATTGAATGAGAGAGGCTGGTGTACGCCTCTATAGGCAACAATACTTAGTGCTCACGCGGGCACCTAAATAAGCCTATTTACGGAAGAGTGAATTCAATTTGTCACAAATTAGATCTATTTCTTAAGTCGACTGATTTCGCATCATTTTTGTTCGTCTTCAATAATAACGACGCTAATATATGAGTTATGCGACAAAACATCAATCATCCATACACTACCAGCAGGTTTGTTCCAATGCTTATCCAATTCATTTCTCAAGTTGTAGAGTAACGCATAGCTTTTTGCTATCATAGGTTTATTTGAAAGAAATTGGGAGATTTGAAAAGAATAAATTTTGAAAAAAGTTACAAAGCAAATTGGTTGTGCTCCAGATCTTTATATGCCTTTTCTGAAATTAAGAGATCAACGTTAAAGATGGTATAAGAAGAGGATCAATCGTATGCATACATTCGTTTAAGCTAGCAGCACTAGCTCTAACAGTTCTACATTTCAAGCAAACGGACACACTAATAGACAACGAGGCGTTAGCAAGGATGCAACATTGCCATAGTCCCTTTTACAAGTGCATTTTAGTAAAAACACATTAGAAATTGATATGATAGTATTTGATTACAGGATTTTAACGTAGCGAATTCAGCCAGTATAAAGAGTTGAGGGAACTCTACAACATATTAGATTATAGGTAATAGAGAATACTTTAATCAAATAGGTCATATTAGAATAGAGTGAAGATGAGGCTGATGCTGCGGCAGTGTTGCGGGGGATGATCGCAGTTTGCAATATGCTTGGCATTATCTCCCATAAAAAATATGCAATATTGGAATAAATTATTCCTCACAAAATGAATATTACAATTAGTGAATAGCAGAATAATCCGCGCATGCTGAAGACGATGAAAAATTCACCGACAAATTTTCTCACATTTTTTTCCGATGTGGCAAAATCGCCTCCAACTAACGATCAAAGAACTAAGTGAAATTTTAGAACCAGGGGAGAGGAATATATGGAAGATATAGGTTATGAGGTTTCATAAATTCGCATCATAAATATATTCAGATTTATTAAATTAAAATTTGAGATATACTCTAATTGCCAATCTCAACAACATTTCTTAGCAGCAGATATGAAGTCATTGCACTGCATCTTCGGAGAGAGTTGAACAATTCAGTTTTTCCATGTTGTTCATTCTCTGAAATTTCAAAACTCGGTGTCATCTAAAAATTGTCCACTAAGTGGTCATTTCAACGGCAGGCAGCTATCATCGAGTGAAATATGTTCAATTAAGCCGTTGTTGAGAAAGACAGCATGTCCTAGAAAAATTTTCATTCTACCATACTATACTATTGCAGATCTTATAAAAATGGACATCATTATGTGCTTCCGGAGACTGATTTCCTTAGCACATGTGCACTACGAGAACTTCACGCCAGTAGAAAGAGTGTGCATGTATCATCTATCTGCTTGTCATGCAGTCTCATTCCTATAATTATGAAATTTCGTGAGTCTGACGTACATCATGGGAACTCGCCACTACACCATATTTCTACGGAACCATCAATGTCGAAGAAGGGTAAACCATGCATTCTACGGACAGATTGAGTGCCGCTAAAAACCATGCATTCTATAACGCTCGATGTGCATTCTTCAACAGTTGTCTACAGAAAGCGAACTGAAGTGTTTTTCTTATTGATAGCGTTTGTTATTAACGTGTGGAATAGGTGTTGGCGATGTGAGACGAATGAAAAAAACAACTCATTTAGTAGAGCAAAATTAATAAGAAATAGCATCCAGTGAGATAAAGCAACAGCTTTAAGCGTACGAATATGTTCCCTATGATGGACTATTGCACTGAGTGCGAGCAGAGTCCGTGTGATGATTGATGAGTGCTTGAGAAATGAAATGCTCAAATAATGGCAATTAGTGTTGCGCACGAGAGCCATTGCCCGATGAAAGTAAGAAAGAGCTGGACGAATTTATTCCGGAAAAAGGAAACATTAATCTGAGATAAACCTGCCCGTTTACGGCCATATTCGTTGCTCTGCACCAATATGACTGCTCAAATATTTTTCACCCACTAATGTGAAATCACTCCGGCGTCTTTTCGTCGTTGGCTCAGAACATGGTGTCGTGGGCCATCGCGATATCGGAAAAAACGGTGAGAGGATGGGATTTTTGCCTCCGAATAGAAGGGAGTGGATTCCCCTACTGCCGCTATAATTCGTTATTCTTTTCCTCATTGTTTTATTGCCTTTGAATTATTTCACTGTTTCTGTGTTGCTGCAACCTATTATTGCTATTTCTATCGTTGCAAAGTTCGCCGACATCTGCCACTGATGTGCTTAGGTTATATTTTAAACTTCGATATATCGATACAGACTGATACACACTGCTTGTGCACCTTGCGTGAAAAGTGCTTTACTCTAATACTGTGTGATGATTTTCGGACCAGCGTTAACTGATACTGCATCAGTCGCCACTGACGCTTCAAAGTTTCATCGCCAACCACCAGAAATGCGCAGCTCCTTAGGCATGCAAGACGTCCTCCTATCAGTGACCACCGGCGTTTTCATTACTGTTCTTCGATCTATTGGCGCTTATCAACGTTCAGTGACCACTGAAAATATGTGATCACTTGCACCTCGAGCAGCCATCGAATCGGATTTCGCTGCGTGACAGCAGGGTGAAGCCTCTGTAGTGAATGATACCACGGTTGCCAACAGTGTGATATGTTGATGGTGTGACGGACAGAAGATGGGAGACGATAACTACACATGAACGGGAGCATTGCGTACGAGGAGCGGGAAATACGTCAGGAACGAATAGTGCGAGTGAGGTGCCTCGACATGCATGAATTATTATCCAGCAGTAATTTTTATTTAGAAATTGTGTAAGGCAATACGGGGTATAGTAAGTTAAAAACCAAGCAGATTTGCTGGATTCAAATATCAGCACAATTTCAAAAGTTTTTTTTTTGTCTCTTTTAAATCCTTTCTTTGTCATCTTCTATGCCGGTCAACATCGTGATTGAAAAAGAAGAAAACTTCATGGTAGCATTTGTCTCTCAAATCGCCTATTGCATAACATCTGAGATGAGTGATGACTCTAAATTGCTTTAAAAAAATATATTGCTGTCACAGTCTACAGCTCTCAATTGAACGATCTTTTCGTCGATACAAATAGATACACATACACACAACAAACCACTTAAGAGGTTCTCCCACTCTAATCAACCGATAGAGCTAATCGGCATTTCCGTTAACGGATTTATCCACTCATTAAGAAATTACATGAAGCAACGTTATAATGTAATTAATGGCGATGAATACGTAAAAGCGTTTAAAATGCTTAGGCAACACAAGGTTCCTAAGATGTCGATGACTTAATGCTTAGGAATTCTACCTTCTTTTTTTTTTTTAAAGAAAGACATAAATCTGTCTGTCTTAAGGCCCTATGTAACTCTGATTATTTTCCTCGTTTTGCAAAATTTAACGACACTTCATACGAGTGGTATCTCGATAGATCAATGGGCAAAAGAATTACTGAAAGAAGAAGCAAATAAGATAGCGGAATATTTATTTGGATGCGATGCAATTAATTAAAATTATATCAGCTGCGAGATAAACTAATAAGCGTAATATGCATGATTTGTCTTAGATTATGATTGCAATATTTCATATTTCGAGTTTTCAGAGATTAATAAAGCGACCGCAAATGATGGATTGATATTGGCACAGTGGGTCTTTTATGAAAACATCATCACTCATATTCGACACATTATAAACGGCGCTGTTTATCGATGTTTTTAGAAATTCGGCTGTAATTAAAATGAAGTAGAGGAGCGGAGATACGAATGAGGGAAGGTAGTGGACAAGAAAAAACACAAAAACACAGTTGTTATATTATATTCCTTTTGACAATCATATTAAGTTGAACAAGAGAATGGAAAACTTACTCTTTACATTATTCAACGAATTAATTCCGCAAAGGCGACACGGATATTAATGAAATCACAACAATTAAAAAACGCCTCAAATTCCAACTTTCTTATCTGCATAGCATTAAGCAAGCAATATCACCTCTATCATTAGAAAGAAGTTTGAAAGACCCATAACGTACCGCCTAGAAGATTGGCAACTCCATAGCTTACCTCTACTTTGCACTAACGATTAGTAATGCAATGTTTGTGGTTTAGAAGGACCACTTGTAGAACTGGGTTATTAGTATGCCGCTGAAGATGATCACACACTGTTTGGATAAACGTCGTTCTTTTGCTGCTTGATTCGTTAGGAAAACATTTAGCGTTGAGGTGTGTAAGCAACGCTCATCATCTCATCGAAGTGTGACGCTTTGCTTTAACGAGCGGTATTTATGATAAATTAACGTTGAATTATCATCCCCTTTCTTAAGCATCAAAACAGACAGAGATCGTCGACTTGCTTGAGCATGAAAACAACGATATCCTCGAGCATCAAAACAACTCTGATTTGGCATTCCACAATCAATGAAGGCAACGATCTCATGGAATATCGAAAAATAGTAATAAACAGTATTTGGCATTCATATGTGAGCCATATTCATCCGCAGTGAAATTCAAAGAAACAGAACACCATATTTGTTATTTTTCAAATAAATTGGAGTAAATAGTAGCATTCAGTAGGGAAGTTAAGAATTTTACAATCTCTAAAATGAAGCACTCCCTCGAATGTTGGGAATAGGAGAAAAAATATCCCCAGCAAAACATTATCTAAACTCAATAGTTAAAATAAACAATGCAATAAGAGATTTCTTTGCAAAATGCCGATTATTCATTACCTCTGTAATCATCTCTGATAAAAACTATAAGGAGTGAAATGGAAAAGAAAAAAAGATTCAGAAAGCAGCAAATGATTCTTGCGAGGAAGCATCGCCGCCACTTCGAAGTGATTTCGATCATTAGTTTCATAAATGTTTACTTGGAGCAAAAGTACAGAAGTGCACCTGCATGGAGCAATTATAGTTAAAGTAACGCTCATTTCAATCTTTATCTAAGAGATTCATCGGCAAAGGCCTCAAATCATTAGAGAACGAAAGCGTTGAAATATGGAATAATAAAAAAAGAATTGTTGCAATAAATTATTAAAAAGTGCCCATAATGAATAGTTTTTGTTGTGTCGAGTGCTACAACACGAGTAATTAGTGTGAGTTGAACCGGAAAACATGGAGAAGATACTTTCGATAAGAGGGGAAGAAAGGTAAGAGGATCGTTACGGCAGGGGCAAATGTTTTATGTGAAAAATTTGCTTAGGGCGAGTAGGCAAGCTGATTGACTATCTGAAATGCCCGCAAGGCATTGACCTCGTAATGTCAATCATCTAATTACAACTTGCGTGATATCGGATGAGTGACACTCGATAGGGCCTCATAACACATGTTTTGCTCAGCGCTCAACGTTCCCCTCAGGTGAGCAAATCTCGCTGAGAATTGAAGAATTATAGCATCAGGACCGATCGGATATGCAATAATTTCAACTACTTTCTAACAACTCACAGATTCTAACATTCATCTGATTTGTGCCAACACAACCTCAGGAAGATGAAAGTTTTCTTGAATAAAACGAGTGTTGAATGACGATAAATTTTTAAGCATTCATGCTAGGCGAATGAGCTTACTCTAACAGTGCAAAAACGAACTGCAAACCTTTTGCAAACCCAACAATGAGTGTTTCTCGTTTTCTGATCTTCACAATTCGTTCATGAGATCGGTGGGACTCGTAAGATGAAATCAAAGTGTGATTGATCCTCGCCCATACTGGAAATAGCTAATGATCCGAACAGATTGTGCGGAACAACGAAAATAATAATTCAATTAGATACCTAAGCATTGAGTTAGGATGAATGAAAGGGAAAGCGAAACGACGAAAACATACGGTGTGCGGCGAGCGACAACTTGTTGAACGGTTGAACGACAGCTGTAACGCAATCAACACATATTACGTGTCAATTGAAGAGCGATGAGCATATGTATATACTCTACAGTAGTCGTTAACATACGATTTTCGAAGCGATTTTTCGTGGAGCGTCACTCCGTGAGCGCATTTCTATAAGAGATAAGCATATTTCTGCGAAGGATTACGAGGAGGCAAGCACAGACGAGATTCCAGAGTGTTCACCATCACTGTACCTAACTTCGACAATTATTCAAATGAGACATAATGATAGGTGCCTACCACTTGCTGATATTACTCGTACTTACATGTATGCTTATATTTGCATCAACATAGGCATTTATGTAGTGAATATATTCTCAATTATATATTTATAGACATCTATGCATACTCGCAGATGTAATTATGATGAACTTTAACGAAACAGTATCACGAAAGCGCGTGAGATAATAAGGAAGAAAATTGCGATATTTTATGACGTTGAAGGAAATCGTTGCTTCCTGCGTTATATGAATTCGAGTGAAGTAAACTTGTGCACTGATAATCAGTGATAACGTTTATCACTCTGTGAGATATGTCTTATACGTGAATTCTGATGATTCCATGTGGATATTTTGTTTCAGATTTAACTCCGAAATTGTAACTGTCAACAAAAGCGACAACGCAAATGTAATTTTTGAGTTAGCTGGTAATAGAATGCTAAAAAATACCTCTCACACCTGCCACCTATCAAATCGAGAAGAACGCATGCTTTCCATATTCTTTCTCAAAGATGCAAAACCGATTTTAGCTAATGCTTTTAAGCGATCATTTAATGCGAAATTTAATCATATCTTATAAAGAGAGAAATATTATCGTTTTCGTTGGCGGCTAAGAAGAAATACGATTTTGACTTATGATATACGCTGAGTGGATAAGAATTCTAGATAATTTTTGAACACACACGAAGAATGAAGCGAGAGAATTCTTGATGATTGTTCCTGAAAATGTCGTCATTGCTTGATAAGGATGCTGATATAGCATTTTAGATGATAGGATATTAACGTGTGACATTAAAACTCATATTTACATGACTGCAGATGATTACTTTGCAAATTGTTTTGATTGTTATGGAACTTGTAACAGGTGCTTTCTACGCTTAGACAGGTGAAGTTCGTTTGGACTCCGTAGTTGCTAATAGTTATTAATTTAAAGGTTATCAATCGGATCGTAACGCTTGCCTCCTCATAACTTGGCAATTCAAAGGTTATTCAGCACTGTAGCTCACAGATAAAAACTACAAAATTGAACTAACTTCGTAATTGGTGAGTATTGTTTGCCACTAGTAAACAATAGTAGAGCTGATGAAGGAAAATAGAAATATGATGCAAATTGGCAAATCTCAAAGGTGCTTAGCGCCTGCTTTGAAAGTATCATATCGGGTGTACCGACAAAATCAATTCACTCGAGAAAACACATGCCAACTTTCGAAGATCGCCTACGCTGAGTCACGGAGCCTCAAATGCTTCGTACTTGTGAGGGAATACGTGCTCATCTAAAAGAATAATGGAAGCTCTTCATGCTTGCTTAATGCTAGATATTTCGTGTGTCAAGAGGAAAGGAATTTATGAAAATGAAACATATTCCACAAACGGCATGAAAATGCTCATTTCAATGAAAATACGATCACATAGACAACAGTTGAAAGTAAAGCTGTCATTTCTCAACTATTTAATATGCGCATACGTTTTTTAAAGCGAGTTCGCAGTTCATTTTCAACTGCTTTTCACTCACCGTATTACGAATTTCCTTCAAACTGCTTATTCTTCCACAACTGCCAATAAAGTTTGCCGTTTCTGTTTCAAATCAATCCTAGAGAATTTTCCACGGTCAACTGATGTTGAGAATTTTGAAATGCATTAAAAACTTGCTTAATTTTTGAAACGTATATGTAGTCTTCAATTAAAATTTATGGTTTTATAGAGGAAAAACTGAAAAACAAATGCAAAGGTGTGCCTTGAATTATTTTTGATAGTACTTATTTAACTAAAGCAGAATAGCGAATAAGCTAGTAAACATGTAGTTAGATAAGGGTTTAGAGGACTGTTAGAAAACTAGGTAGATGTTAAGAATGCAAGAAGTGAGACACGAATAGATTACCTGTGAGAGCAAAAGGTGACCACGTTTCGGCCCTTATCCGTTGACGTTTGCACCTGAGTTAGGCGCGGGCCATCGTCACAACGAAACGCAGAACCCTGTTAGTTTAAGAAGCTATATAGACAGCTTCACTAAGAATACAGAATAGTAGAAATGAGTGGAAAAGGAACTGTTATCTAAATAATTGTGAAATGCAAATTAAGAAAAATTGTAGTAAATATATAAGTTGTACAAGATAACACTAACCTATCCCATAGTCCAAAATAATAAAGGAAAATCAATGCTTAAGAATGGCATAACAGAAGAGCCTGTGTGAAAACTAAGGCACATTTAGAATATATCTATAAGTTAGGTATAGAGTGTAAATTAATATATTTTAAACAAAAAAGTCAAACCAGAAATATAAGTGATAATGATTGATAATCGATAAATTTTAGTGAACATGCGCATCGCGCTAACAACGGTAACGCATAGAGCAATATTTATTTGATCTGTGTTTAATACTAGACCTAACGTAGCAATATGAATAACATTTGAAGCTCACTAAAACATTCTCAAGATGAAATACTAATATAAAATACTAGAACAGAATCCTAATACTAATACAGAAACTGAACTTTCGTTAGAACCAAAACAAATCCATGGATTGAGGATGGAATACAGAAGCTACAGGATGATTTAATATTGTGATGTAAAATTACGTGAATAAATGCTTCGCTGAGAAATGCAGTATTGATAGCGATAATCAATAAATCTTGGTACACATGGTCAAAGTGATCGTACTACGAAATAGTAGCACAGGTAGAGCAATATTTATTTGATGTTAAAACTATAGAAATAGCTCCTTTATACAATTTACATTTAGGGTTATACCTACAAAAAGGATTTAAGCAATACAAATGGCTAATAAGCGTAAAAACTAAATTCCGTAAAGGATTTCGTTAATCAAACTTTGGATACAATGTTTATTAGGATAGGCGAAGTTATGCATTAATTCCACCATGCAAATTAAACCCGTGTATAAATATTTTTCTACTAAAGTAGGATTAAGATCTTTCCCTACATAGTTTTAGGGAGTTCTTTACATTTATTAATGAAATCGGATGGCACAGTTGACTAAATCTAAAAATTTGAGAGATTATTAGGTTTTTGTATATAAAAAGTGGGATGTTACTGTCCAACTGAGTGTATTTATTTATTGAGAAACTAAATTGATCCGCATTACCGTAAACACTTGAGATTACACCACTAGAGGTGATATTTAAGTCTAACGTCGTAAAGTTACCTGTGTTACCTTCGTATGTGATCTCAATCTGTAGTGAATCTCAATAAATTAATTTAGCAATGTTCTGAAATTGTTCGATTTGAATATAAGAAGGTAATCAACATATCTACAAGAAATAGCGCTAAAATGTGAAATTTTGATATTTTTTTATTCCATAACGATCAAGATGAGGTCAAATATATCGGGCTGGCATTTTCTCTCAGGGGCACTCCTTTAGTTTCTAAAAATGAATCCGGCAAAAGTAACATAATTTTCAATGGCTTTAATTTAATTTTTTTTATCATGATTTGTGCCCAATGCAAGGCAAGAGAATACCCGTTGAACTGGTAAGTGTCTGCGTAAAACAAGGTTTTATTACCGCATACTTGGAGGCAGGCTTTTTCGGAATTTTCAAAGCACACGTGTGTTAAATAATCCATTGTGCCAATCATAACATCGTCAGGTGGTGCTGTAAATAAAGTGGAAAAATCGGCAGCCAAAACTGTTTTTATATGTTTACTATACTTATCAATTCATCCAAAACGTCATAAGAATTCTTTACACTATAGTAATAACTAATGTCACTTCCTTGACCTGCTATATTGCAATAACTGTGTAGGTGGTTTTTAAAAAATTGTAAAATGCGGTGTAGCATACAAGATAAGCGTTTAAGCGAACTTTTATTGACTCTCGCTATATACCTGAACTTGTAGGGATTTTCATGCAGCTTAGGAATAGCAAACAATTTAGGTAAAATCCTGTTTTTCTCCTTCAGTTTAATGAAATACTTATCGGAATACCTGCAGTATATGTTAGTAATGGCCAGTGAGTTTTTGTTCACAGCGTATTTATGAGGATCGTTACCAGTAATCATGCCATTTCCAATTCCAAACAACTTGTATATACTTTGGATGCAAAGGCTTTTACATTAAATGCATAGTTATTCGATGCTTTATCCGCGTGTACAATAATAAACATAGATTCTATACTAGTCAGTTGCTTGTTCCTACTATAGTTTGAACTATTGGGTGTGTCGATCTCCCCTTTGTAAAACTCGTTAGTGAAAATTCTTTTAATGCGGCTTATAGTCAACTGTCGGGAAGTATTGAAATTATCTACACTGATATGTCGATTCGAGCAATTTGCAAAATTAATTTGCCTGAAGACTGTTCTTCATCCTACGTAATACGCTACCGGTGTTTGTTACTGAGGGGTCTAAACTTGTTGCCCGTTTTGAAGACGTTTTTGAGACGACTAGAACTAATTATATCCAAATCATCAGTAAATATATGCTGCAAAGGTTGGTAAAGTGAAATGTAAATTATGACAACCGCAGGTATTTTGCATAAACCCATACAGAATTTCTGGATGATGGTTTAACATATTTAACGTTTTATTGTAGTTACAGAAATACTTGCCAATTATTTTATCGTAAGAGAAGGTTGTTTGAATCCTAGGACCACTATGAGCAGTTCTATCGAAGTCATTTTTGATGCTCTTAAGATATATTTGTAAGGCGTCACTGGCAAGGCCAGTAAATACATATATTTGAAGGTACTTGATATATTTCTAAATGAAAATGCTCGTTCCATTGTCATAAACATTAGCAACTACTGTAGCGGGCGTTATTTCAACAGCAATATGCGAACTCCTTGCTTACATGGGCTAGTTTGATGCTTCCAAAGGTTATTGTCAGCCTGCGTTACATTTATTAGCGATCGTTTTTTTCATGATGCAGCGCTAGCAAACGCTCAATCCATGTTTATGGGCAATCTATAACGATGGCGGAGTAATGCGAGTTCACGAATATCTGAATTTAAAAACAGTGAACTCCAACAAGACTAAAACTAATGACTTTCGAAAAATTGTATGGCGAGCGCTTTGGTAAATTGCAGCTTATCTGAGAGTATAAGAGAGTTTACTATCATCAAGAAGTTCGACGTATTGAAAGGAATTAGGAAGTTACCACTCCATGCTATATGCGTCTTGCGCTCTGGTTATTCGAGAAATATTGAATCATAACGCGTTACCACAAGAAGAAAAGTATTGCGTGAAATCGCGCTGTAGAAGGCACGAAGCTTATTAAAAATTTAGAGGAAAAACAAGACAACAATGTTATTCTTAGGACGGTGGAAATCGTTTTCTTTGCGTATTTTCAATCTGCATGGGAAATAATAATTATAGATGGGTTGAGAAGGCGCTAAATTCATATTTGCACACCTTCGGTGATTACACTATTCTATTTTTAGAAGGACTCAACGAGGTATCCTAAAATAGAAAGACTATTTGCAGCGATTTGCGAACTGTATGGGTGGGTGATGGTAAATTGACGACACATGTTGTCGCCTGAATCGGCCCGCCTCAAAAATGCGTGCATTATTGTCTTTGTTGAGTTGAATGAGCGTCACAGCATACGCCGTAACGAATTTTAATGAATGTGCTTGCTTTAATCGTCTGCCTACCGCATACGGTTATGGAGAAGCGCGACGGGAGGAGTGAATGAAGAGGGCAGGAATTGTTCGTATATGGAAGAGAGAGAAGCGAATCGCCTTGAAGGATACTGAGTGTGTTGTTTGGCGGGATACACGTAATCGTTTTCGAATCAATTAGCCACACACAACACACTGCATCAATTAATCAAAAATTTCCACAGGCATGTGCACAATGGCTGCATATGAGACAGAGTTCATAGTTATACACGATGATCGGTGTTTTTTCGAGGAACTCATTGATGTGACTTTCAAGGATAATCGAAAAATTTTTTTCGGCATTAAATATGAATGCGCTTTTTATTATCATAATAAACGAAAAGCAATGACAATGCAGTAGTTTTGCATTCAGCATTTTTATTTATTTTCAAAATACCTTTTCTATATTAGCAGTAGAGTTCAAACACTGTGTCACTAAAAACGACTCGAAGGACGTTTATTTCTACTTGTGTGTAGAAAAAAGTGTGCACTATCTCCACTCTCTTTCTGGCACAATATTTTAATGCATGGCATTTTCAATCCTCTAAACTTCTTGCATGTGACCTTTTATGCACCCACCGTACGATGCTCAAGCCATTTCTGCAAGTTGAAGATCTACCGACCAGATTATTTGACCTCTCCAGCGACTGCTGGTTCTTTCTCATTAAGAAAAGTCATATCTGGGGATGCTGAACCAACACAACTCTCATGAGTGTGTTTTCAGGTTTATCTTTCGTCATGCTAAAAATACATCCTTCAGTTCCGCAATGACGTGTGACTTCGATAACAGCCGCTATCGCTTGCGTCCATAGATGAAGCAATGAGAGCAAGATTTGATACCACGGCTCTCAATATATCCAACTAGTGTCCAATCGTTTACGCTGCCACAATCAATCTCAATCGTCGTTATAGAATGCTGAAAATATGGTTTTATTTTTAAGCGAACCGAAAAATTGTGATGCATTTGATGAATATTACAGCAAATAAAAGCCCATTTCATCAATGCTATTTGCTTTGCTAATCAAGTGTGATTCAAACGTGCTAAACGCCTACCTAATTGGTTGCTATCAACAGAAGTAAAGAATTAATGCTACAGGAGCTGCTTTATGGAAGAGGAAGGAGTGGAATTGGAGAGCAAGAAGGGAGTCAAAGTAAGAACGTACACTTAATTGAATCTAGAATTGCGACTAGATCTAAACCCACAACTGTCGACAGCGTTCACTGCAATAAGTGCTGAGTGTTGCACGTTTCAAATTACAGTGATTAAGCGCTGCAATGCACGCAAACAATCGTCGTTGCGGAAATCGTCGGGCAACGTTGGCGGCAGGTGCCTCACGGTGCACCGCACAGCATGCCACGTGTAAATTGATGCCCACAGAGATCGGTACCTATCGTAGATGTATGTGGATCACGTTAATGCGATGCAAATGTCGTCTCCTTGAGCACACCGACAACCACTAATTTGCTAGAGCGACATTAATTAACTCCTCATTAAACTATTACCCCTCGCCCCTTCCCTATTTTATATTTCTTTCGACGTACTCTATTGTCTTCATTTAGGGACTGCCGAAAAAAAAACTTCATCACCGCTGGGACATTCTTCATATGTTCCGCCATAAAAAAAGAACTTGAAACTTCCAAAGAACTTCTCAATTGCAACCTTAGGCAGGCAATTTAGTCTTATTTGCATTACCGCGCTCGAATATCCTCTTCGTTTTCTTAGCATAAACATTGATGATTTACATTTGAGATAGTATAGTTTTTTTTGTTTTTTGTTCTTTTTTTGCAATGGACAAAGGTCGCAAGTCCTGAATAGTCGGATAATTTGAAAACTCAGGAAAATAAGGGAAAAGACTGTGGGATAATTAGGAAATGAAACGGTCAAGAGAATCAAAAAACTACTTTCTCGTTTGTTTTTGTATTGATGGCATTTTAAGAATGGCTATAAGTGGGTGCTATTCGGAGCTACCAAAATGTCCAGCAACAGATCTGGGAATTCGATTCCATTCCTCCTCCTCCTCCTTATCAGCTCATCTATTGTCTTCGAGAAGATCTCGGAGATGCCGCTAGTGCGTTTAATGAGCTCAAATTGGAGGACATACATATATCCAAGTGATGAACGCCGACTATTCCCATACAACAAGAATGAGCTGCAAAATGAACCTTCTAAGTGTGAATTTTGGTTTAGTACAGAAATTGTCGTAGAATATAAACCCATCTTAATAAAAACTAAAGAAATCTAAGAGCCGTTATGCAAGCCAAGCAATGAAAATATTAGTGTTTTGCGCAACAGTGGCATTTCTTAGAACCTTCCCCATTAGCGCAAACAACAACATTCTACTCGTTAAAATGCCAGCAAGGTTCAACAACGACCATTACTCTCTCCCATAGTAAAAGCTTCAACCTGCGATAATGCTTCAATAGACAACGTTTAGAAAACGCGTTACTGAAAGCAGCAGATTTTTTAAACTTGTAAATTGCAGTTACAAAGCGCATTACTGTAGCATTGTTCGTGCGCGCATACGTAATATGTTTGGTGATCCTTCTCCATCTTCGGGGCCTCTTCCACCAACAAACTTGGCCTTCGTCTTAAGACGATCGGATGATCATTTCTTGTTGATCGCTTCGCAAATATTCCAACCAGTCGTCGTAAGTTTTCGCGAACGAGCGCATTCGTTAAAATGTATGATTTTACTAATGCATTGTTTCGATGTCCTTACACCCTCTAATCCCCCTTCAGAGGGCTGTCTACAGTGACATGTCATCTGTGCCACTTCATCTTTGCAAGGATGCTTATGCCAGAATACTACCGACATAAAGTTTTCAAAAGCACGCACAATTCAATTTCAAATTTCATAGAGGTGGATTATTGATAGCTGATTAATCTCACTAATTAAATGCTATATTATACTAACGGCACAATGGCTATCACCTAGAGCTTTCCTTAAGGCATCCAGCTTTGATAATTATTTCACTTAAGAAGGCAGAAGAGAGAATGCAAGATCCGGCGCAAATCTTCTTAAGAAATAAATGCATGAAACGGCAGCTTACCGTTTCAATTTGCCCGGATTGGATTTCTTAGCTGAGCGAAGAAATTGATATTTTTCGAATGAAAGCCGATTAAAGCAAATTGATGCTTATGGGCGATTTTAATTCGATCATCAATGCGTACGGTAAGGCAAATTATCCCCTTTTTCCCATAACGTTTGAATCGAAGCGAATAAAAATTCGCATTCATAGGATCCTTCACGAATAAACGCATTTGGGAAATTCATTTTTTTCTAACTCTTTAAACGGAAAAAAAATTTCAATCGAAATCATATACAATGAAGCTAGTAAAAATTTTAAAATAGTGCTGGATTTTCGAGGTAGTGTTACTGATTAAAAGATTGTTTTAAGCAATTTATTCGATGCCAAATGTGATCGTTGCATACGATGCAAACGCTACAAGAATTTAAACGCATTGAATTTGAAAATAAATGGAAAGGTTTGAGACTGATTAGTGCGAAAATACGCATCACATCAGTCAAAGGAATATAAAATACATCGATACAGAAGGTGGATCTGCTTTCCTGTTGCCTCATAAAAATCAGTTTAGCAAATGCTGGTGGATATTATCAGGCATGCCAAGTTATTATTAATTAGTCGTGAAATGAGAACTCGCTATAAATAATTCTATCAGAGCTTGAATAAATTTTCCTTTTTAAAAAATTTTGCCTGGTTAAATACAACATATGCTTCAGCAATTTCCCTGACTTCGAAAAAAGAACTGCTCGAAACGTCTTCGAACGGAATCACATGCAAATTCTTGACAAAAATCCATTTTTTGCCTACATTCCACGGTTTACATAGCTATGATCCTTTCATCGGAAGCTTCTGGCAAGCTTGATTGGCTCATTTTGAAGAAGGAAAGAAAAACAAAGCCAAAAAACTTCGGAGGTGACTGCATTTGAGATTTTCGGCGAATTTTTGGATAAGGTGCGCTATCTGCAGCGAACATTCGAAGGCGTAATCGCTATCTGCAACGATGCCAGATTTCCTCATATTTATAGGGCTATGCAATCAGTAAATGAATAGGTTGGTTTGATGGGAATCCCATGTATCAGCCAATCTTGGTGCAATACAAGAGAAGTCATAATGAGTGGATCGGTCTAGCTGGCGCCTTGGTGAACTCTCTAATATAAATGTCGCAGTGAGAATGATGCAGCAAACGAGCTAGCGCCAAAGAGAACCTTTGTAGATTTAGTCATAGAGTGCTTTCTGGAGCAATTTAAGGTGTTGAATGTTTGAAAATCAGCCTATATTGCACCAAGCAAAGATATAATTTTTTACGATGCTTGTTATTGTTTCGTTTAAGTACGTTCGAATAACACCACCCAAGAAAGTGTTTACTCCAGGAATAAATTGTCAAAGAAAAGAAAATAAATTTGAACTTGCAATTTGAAGCTCATATTTGATGATTTTCCAAGAAGATTTTCTAAGCGAAATTCTCGTCACACTTTTGTTCGGCATTCTCAGAGTTAAAGCATTTGGCGAATATTAACCAAATAACGTGAAAGCAATTCAATGATTTAAACGATATTTTTTGCATAGTTATGTCATATTCACATCAAATAAAATTACCTAGAGCTCGGTTTTCGTCGTTCAGATATTCATCTTGTCATGCTCGCTTGAAATCACATGTTTAACAGAAATGCCTAGTGAGGTAAAATTTTTTTTTTCAGCTGAATTGCTCGCATCAATACCGATCGAAGTGTGCAGCGCGGTCTGAGAATTGCTTATAAGATCGGAAACGACCGACAATTCAACATACGCGACCATATTTTTATAAATAATTTAGCATGTATATGTAGCATTATTTTGCATTTTCAAAATCTGAAAATGCTAAAAGAAGCCGCATGAAATATGTCAACTTGATCACCTTAACGAAAAACTGATGAATGCAAACAAGAGGCAGTTATATGATGAAAAATTGGAGAAAATCATCGACACGCGATCGATTGCAAAAGTGATTCGAAACAACCAAATTCGAGTTTGACATTGGCGACGAATATTTGGGATTAATTCAAAATTTTTGAATGATGAATAAAAAAGCCAACAGATTTGCAGGAAAACTCATATGAAAGATTTATTACCCATAGTTGTTAGCAAACTACGTCACCTTGAAGGTCGAATATTACCACTAAGGCGCTAATTCAGCGAATTAAATCACATTAAGGTTGTTGGTAAATTTCTCATTTTTGGCCAATGGAAACGCTTGGATTTTTATTAGAAACAACTGGTCATATTTTGCACCAGAGATGGTCATGAAATTCCGCCCACTTCATGTCAAGCTACATTATTTGGTCACCTCAACGAAAAACTTGCGCTTTTTTTCCAATTTCATTCTATTCTTCATGGGAATTTCCGTATTTCCGAGCGCATTTTACGTTTAGATGTATTAATGCTTTGTATCTTGTGTAACTTTCCTTTGTGTACACTATATGCCTGATCATTTAAAGGAGATTTTAATCAAGGTAAATAAACGTATGCATATGCCATTGTAGTATATTCAATTCTCGATGCAGATTTTCTCGTTTGCAAAATAGATGAATATATTTGTGCGAAAATACATTAGTTTTCGAAATCTTTGACGAATGTAACGCTGTTTGCTAAGCCTGAATAGATTGGTGGAGAAAATTTTGCTTTCAAATGAACAAAAGGTTATTACAAAAAAAAACTGCACTTGTATGAAAAAGAAAAAGATTATGGTTTGGTAAAAAAACGATGTATTATGCTATAGACAAATAACATAGTTGCTTGCTATAGGCGTCAATGTGGCGCCTTAGAACCCGCCTCGCAGACGAATATCAATTTAGAACGGATTCAGGCGAGTGCTCGATTTGACTGGCGCCGAACGCATTTTGCGATCGTCACGTTGAAAGCACTACTCTACGAATCATTTTGCCTACAATTGAGCTGCATTGGCGAAATGCTTTTTATGCGCATTTTACCGCCTTCTTTAAGGAAATAGAGAAAAGGGGAAAGTGTTGTAATTTTGGGCTGTAAAATTACCGTATATCTTTGCCTGACAAACTGGCATCATATATGCAAACTATTCCAATTCCCATATTTAAGATAACAGGCTGCACTAATGTTCAACTATTAATCACTTAATCCCTTATATGCCCTTTGTTACAGGAGTAGCCGCTTGCAAGTAAAATAAAACACACAGAGAAGTGTGTCAAAGTATTTGTGACGGCATACGTTTATATCATTGTTCGCCTGAGCGGATAGTTTCACGGGTGGCGAAAGAAAAGTATATAGAATAATCAGTTCATAACATTACTGAGTAATTGCACTTAGAAATCGGATGCGAAAATTTATTTCTTTATGAAGTTAATAGATCGGAGTAATATAGTACGAGAGGTAATCCCGATGCGTATATTATTCCTCAGATATCATAGAGTTCTTCCTTGAGTGCTTTTGAAGTGAATTTTGACTGAATTAAATTGGGCATCAAGCAGATATCTTTGAAGCGAATTTAGATACAAATGAGGTAAACTGAGTTAAATAGCTTACGAGCTAACGTTGTAAGGTATAAAAGTCCGCTAAGACAAAATACATATGCTTAGAAGCGATAATACCATAAATCCCTCCAAAAAGTTAATTTGCAGAAATGCAATACGATTGCCTTCGATGAACATCCGATGGATCGCAGGAAAAAGTGGAGAGAAGTGTATGAGCGGCCGAAATAATTTGTGCTTTGCGTTTATCTTTTCCGCTCAATTAGTCAGTCGCTTCCTAAGTTGCAACAGAATGCAAAATAATATCTCCATCCGAAAAAGAGTTCCGTACCAGCTTTGGTTATGTTTCCAATTCGAATTTCGGCAGAGATCATCCAAAGAGGTTGTAGAGTATAGACTGAAATCTAACTGCAAAAATGTATACACAGTTCCTAGGTTTTGCGCAATCGTTGTCACGTTGTGTGTTGCGTAACAGGTGTCAACTTTTGTGCCGCAAAGAAGAGTGCACTTACCGACATCACTGAAGATCTTATTGTTTGGTGCATTAATTGCAAATCACACAATTCAAAGAGGCAGAGCGGGGACGTTGCAAGTCGTAAATTGCATCATTTAACGCAGCCCGTCGTTTTTTATGTCCTCACTAAGCATAATCCATCAATTTATGCGAAAACTCATATGGAATCACGATTCGGGCAACTTCCGTTGGCATATATGCAACAATTTTTGCAAACACGCAATCGGGACGAATTTTCTTCAAAACTGCTATCACTGCGTGATTTGCAAAGACGATGCAGCTGCGTGAATATGTGTATTCCTTATGTGCTTGTGAGTTAATCAACTCGAAAAGTGGAAAGATTACGGTGATGAAACATTGTACCGTAATCCACACTCATCTATAAAGTGGATTTCCGACCTCAACTTCGCTCTCAACGATCGTCTCGATTGAGCGTCACAAAACTGCAAGCACTTATTCCGTTGATTCCTTGCAGCCAATATGAAATTTTCTCGCCAAGGGATCGTATAAGATAAAAGGTCAGTTTTTGCAAAATTTTGCAAATCGCAGTGCACTGGCATCTTTCTATATCTTGCTGCTTAGGATATATATATATATATATATCTTGGACGTTGGAGCATTGGTACAGGCGGCATAATCAGTTTGCTTGAAGGAACGTCATATCACGCTAACATTCCCTGCGAGCATTCTCATTTTTTCAACTTCAACTCGTTCATCTTCAGAGACATTGAGGGTTGTTTGTAAATGGACTTGAGAAGCCTGTGAGTGACAATGTTGTTTTACTGCTGATTGCAGTCAAAAAGCGATATTTCGGTGGCACATTCCTGCAACGGTGCTGTCACATCGGAAACTACACTTTTGCACAGGTATTAGCATTGCTCATTCGAAGTTCATGCAGTCAGAACACCCCTTTTTTCAAGCTTAACTGCACGCACTGAACTCATTTTTTTCTTGCGTTTCTTTGGTTATGCGCAAGGTAAATGGAGGAGGGATTTACATAATTTCTATCCGACATCACTGAAGATCTTATTGTTTGGTGCATTAATTGCAAATCACACAATTCAAAGAGGCAGAGCGGGGACGTTGCAAGTCGTAAATTGCATCATTTAACGCAGCCCGTCGTTTTTTATGTCCTCACTAAGCATAATCCATCAATTTATGCGAAAACTCATATGGAATCACGATTCGGGCAACTTCCGTTGGCATATATGCAACAATTTTTGCAAACACGCAATCGGGACGAATTTTCTTCAAAACTGCTATCACTGCGTGATTTGCAAAGACGATGCAGCTGCGTGAATATGTGTATTCCTTATGTGCTTGTGAGTTAA
Source organism: Baylisascaris schroederi (assembly GCA_006503575.1). Classification (NCBI taxonomy): domain Eukaryota; kingdom Metazoa; phylum Nematoda; class Chromadorea; order Rhabditida; family Ascarididae; genus Baylisascaris; species Baylisascaris schroederi. Next base: position 122,392 of record QEWY01001136.1, read on the forward strand.
TCAACTCGAAAAGTGGAAAGATTACGGTGATGAAACATTGTACCGTAATCCACACTCATCTATAAAGTGGATTTCCGACCTCAACTTCGCTCTCAACGATCGTCCCGATTGAGCGTCACAAAACTGCAAGCACTTATTCCGTTGATTCCTTGCAGCCAATATGAAATTTTCTGGCCAAGGGATCGTATAAGATAAAAGGTCAGTTTTTGCAAAATTTTGCAAATCGCAGTGCACTGGCATCTTTCTATATCTTGCTGCTTAGGATATATATATATATATATATCTTGGACGTTGGAGCATTGGTACAGGCGGCATAATCAGTTTGCTTGAAGGAACGTCATATCACGCTAACATTCCCTGCGAGCATTCTCATTTTTTCAACTTCAACTCGTTAAAAAAAAAACGGAACCACGCGAACCGGAAGTTGTATGTATGATCAGCATTAGAGAAATGTTTGCCGTATGGATTTTGCGTCTCGCAACATCAAACCAATTCACTTGACACACAGTTGGAGTCACATTCGTTTGCCCTTCGCTCTTGTTTTCTTCGATTGAACAAGTCTTGCATATCGCTAAAAACATGCGACTCCATCCTCAAGACCCAATTATTCGCGCCGGGGATGAACAGGGAAGTTTCAATGTTCCCACGATCTTTGCGCAGCGTTATTGCCAAATTTTTGCTGATACAGTGAATGATAGCTGAAGAATATAGTCTTCATATTTTACCCGTTTTTGGAGACAATTCCTTTCAAAAGTCGTTCTACTTACGCAACCACCGTAACATAATATTAAAGAACTTTTCTACTTTCAGCTTTCTTCCATTAAGTAAAATTAATTGTATTCGAGGGAACTCTTTCACACGCTTCATAATTGCTTAGTTTCTCAAAGAGTAAATGTTGTAACCACTCGCTTTAAGCTATAATAGCTCGCAGCGTCATTGAAACCAATATCAAGATGTGAGCGTAAGATGCGGAAATCGGCGAGATCCACAAAGAAGACTATGATTGTTTCTTCCTGAACTGCATAGGTAGAAGGTGGTAATGTGGTTCGGAACCATCAATGGTGTGTAAGCAAAAAATATATCAGTCCAAATGCTGACCAATTACGCTGCTTGAGATTCGTGAATTTTGCTGCCGCATTCCCAGCCTTTATTTTTTTTTTCCCTCAACAACGTGCTTGATCGTCTTTATTATGGTCTATAAGACGACAATCGTTGTCCAATTATGTGTCGCCTTTGGCGTCATGCGCTCTCTTCACGATTCCCAATAAATCCTCTTCAATCCGCGTGATGCGTTGACTCTCAATGATCTCTTTCCTCTACGTTTGACGCTCTAAATTGATCTGCTCAAGCTCTTCTATGCAACTTTTCACAGTCGATTCAATCATAATAACTGCAATTCGATGGATGCGGCTTTGGCAGAGGGCGACCTTTGCGAAAATTTATTTGAACAGACCGCCAAACGACAAACAGTCAATTTTCAGATTACCGTAATCATTGGATTGATTTAATAATCGCCCAAATTCCAAAACGATTACCTTTTCATACTCATCGACGCTAAATGCACTGCCAATTATCTAGACGGGCAGATTGATTCGCTTCGCTCAAAACGATACACCTTTGAGAGCTCCGAAAAAACATAGGAGTGAGTGGAGGCTGAGGAGAGGGAAGGGAATGGGCAGAAATTTATGCTCAATGGTCTTTCCACATTAAACTTAGAGCATTCAAGCGGAAATTTGCCTTTGTCTAGCACTTGAACGAGAGGGAGGAGAAATAAAGGCACAAAGATAGGGATTGCTCGAGATGGAACATGTTCAGGCTTCACCTCAGAGGTCACAACGTAGGAGGTGGAGCGAGATACTGCTATTTGAGATACAGACATTAGCTGCAAAATTCTCATCGTTCACCAATCTCGAACCTACAATAATTCTTTCAAACACTGCAATTGCATTGATGAGCTTGTAATTTCAAAATCACCGTTCGTTTTCACAGATGCTTGCAAGATAAATGTATAAAATGGATTCGAATATACATGCAGTTGCCCGTCGTAAGAAACTGCGAGTGACTAGTCTTTAAAAAATATCCAGGAAACTTATATCAATAAGCAGCCACAAATAAAAATTCAATAATATTCGGTCGAAGTGATTGGGTAGGTAAGGTATACAGTTCATTTTATGTTTCCTTGAATTTCTTGCTTACTTGCAAAAGAACTTCCATTTTGCCTATGCATGCATGCGTGTGCCTACGCCAGTCATTCGTCGATAATTTTAGCACATAGCCTAAAAAAAGTTTTGTCTATGAAATTTAATTGATGTGATCTGCCCTAATTCCCAAGCTTCAATTTATCGCATCCACAACTTTCTTTGCAAATTACAAAAAGGTAATTAGTGGTCTAGAACCACGAAATTCAAATATTTTCATCGATTAATATTACTTGGAGAAGTGCATTTTGAATTCTGCTTATACAATGATCATTTCCTTGGTAATGGTTGCTAGATTTTGCAAAATATTTTCCATAAGTTTTAAATTATGACTGATTAAGAAGTTCGAAGTGTAACAAAACTTCATTTTAAGATTTTCTACTTTCGCCGAATGGTTAGTTGCCGTTATGACTTGTTAGTCGTGGGGAGTGATCGTACATGGACGCCTTCGCCTTGCTTTGTCCATTTGATGTTGCATTCCATGGGTAATATGTTACATATTGCTGATTATTTTCAATTTTCTGAGCAAATAGTAAGCTGATCTTCCCAGGTGACTGCTCAACATTCCTAAATTATTAAATTGTTGAGCAGCACTGCTTCTTTCAAATGTTCATCTATCAACCTCCTGACTTCTAACTAGTGGCCGTTTGCTCAGGCACGAAGACGTACGCCTATTTTCCTGATACGCTTGTAAGGGACAGAAGTGCTTATAAAAAGCTTTTACTAGATGGCGCACTTCACCACATTTTATTTCGGGTGCACCAAAGGTTTTCAGGATGTTATAATTGACTGTCATGAATTGAAATAACCGAGGAAGCGAAACAATACTCAGCGATCCTCTGAAGAATTTACGTCAAAAATTAAATTGTCGGGAAATATAGGTTTTTGCATGTTCCTAATCTTGAGGCTTTCCACATTGGTACTGGATTATTATGGGTCTCAAAATTCTCTTCGTTGGCAAAGTATTCGTGAAGCTGTAGGAATGCATATGTGTATGAGGCAGCAGGCTCATATATAGGTCAAGAGATGATAGTAACAGCTGCTTATGTCTTATAAATGCACCTCTGGGTACAGGCTCAACGGCATTTTGTTGATGTCAGCGATATAAGTGTTCGAAGAAAGTATATTTTACAGTGTACAAACACAACGGACAGGTAAAGGAATCATCCTATTATTAATTTCCGTTAAGGTGGGAATTGATAAAGGGATGCTGGCTAAGTGTCAAAATGAGTGCAGACATTTAGAGATGTGTGTGTTTTGCGTTGTCGGCTTTCGAAGCAATATTCATTGCAATAAGACAACAATGCAACATTTTATGTCTGAAACGGAATCATCAACAGTTTTTTTTTCACTACCAGCCTCACCGGCCTTTGCCCATTTTGAACTTAGCAGAACTTCCCGATCTTCATAACCATTGTTGATGCACGAAACTCGCAATAGGCTGTTGCATCTAACCTTTTCGGCTGAAGCAATATTCATTGCAATAAGACAACAATGCAACATTTTATGTCTGAAACGGAATCATCAACAGTTTTTTTTTCACTACCAGCCTCACCGGCCTTTGCCCATTTTGAACTTAGCAGAACTTCCCGATCTTCATAACCATTGTTGATGCACGAAACTCGCAATAGGCTGTTGCATCTAACCTTTTCGGCGTAAAGAAGCTAATATTACATCGACGTAAAAAAGAAGCTAATATTTAAAACTTCCATCTTTAATTTCTCCAAATCTATTAGTGCTACGAAGAGAAGTATATCCATTCCGCATTGAGAAAAGAATAAGATTTCAGCCATTTCAATTGGCGAATGCATTCTCGGCATTGTTGATCCTTTCAAACGCTCATATCTTCGCACAGTCATTTCAACTAAGCGGTTTGTTTATGCTCAGAAATGTTTTTGATGCCACTCTTGCCTCATTAAGCTCAAAAACTTCATCTGAGATAATTTCGAGAAGCGTTTCAAAGTCATGCGGCAACGAATGATTCCGAAAAAAAGAATGAGCTGCTCCATAACATCCTGAAACCATCACAAAGAGTAAATTTCGATGATCCTCCACAATTCGATTATCTTGGCACTGTTTTGGCGAACTCCCACCACCATATGAACATTCCTTTAGCGACTATCTTCATGAGGGCAAAATATTCACGGCTAGGTAGTGATTTTTTTTTGTCCTGGTTAGACCTCACCGAAAATCATTAGTGCCCATCTTTGGGGTCTAGAAAGCACAAGCCGATAGGCGCTTTGGTTGACGTCAAAGCAAAATGATCACATTTTCGACAAGTGCTTCCAAGTTCGCTGCCGATACCACCAATTTCCGTTAAGGAGTCAACGGCGAATACAGTAAAATTTCGTCCCACTCATGGCAATTGGAAAAATGCAACTGAAATTAGTCAAAATGTGTCTTCGGCCGCCAGTCTCAGCGCTACTGGGACAGCAGACTTCAAGAACACCTCCGAAGTGAAACAGACCTCAGCACCAACTTATCTCGCAAACGATGTGCCACCTCTGCTTGAGAAGTTGTCTGGAGAAGCAAAAAATGTAACATCAATCATTACCACGACTGCAGCTACAAGCATGAAAGTTGTAGAGCGATACACGCCTAATTCTTTGAAAGAAATCATCACGACACTTTCTGCTCCTTTCAATAACGGCAATATGAAAGGTGCTCCTCACACATTACGTTTGTAATCGGGCTTAGAATTGTAGTATTTCCAGTCACAGCCTAGCTTAAATATCAGGAGAACGTAATATGTACATTTGTATCCCTAATGAATCAAGCACAGCAAAATATAGAGTGAAGAGAGTGCATACTTCCGGGGAAACCCGCTTGAGATCTGAAATCAATAGTGCTGGCTATGCAGTCGTAAGCGAAAATATGTTGAACTATGGCAGAATATGCTCTTCTGTTCGTTATTATGTCTCTCACATTGCATGCATTTCCATCTTCGATCAGCAGCTCCATTCACAAAAGTCCCCACTGGGAAAATTATTCATTCCTAAAAACGACCACTCCTGAAAATATGGTGCCGACCGAAGAAGATCTGGTGGTTTCAGCACAGAGATGACTAAACTGTCCGAAAGCAGTTGAAAATTGCGATCTTTGTTGTAGATATGAGCGAAATGTTATTTTTCTTGCGCGTTTGCACCAAATATAGCCAGGAAATTCATTGCCTGCTTCGTTCTGTCTTTCAAACATATAGATCGGCCCGCCTAATGAGAAAATTTAACCAGAATTTCATCTTTATAAAGCGAAATTACGTTGGTAGAGCAAATAATTCACTTGGGTTGAAGCTGCGAACAGATTCCAAACTGAACAATATTGTAGATGCAATGGAAGCAGGAATATTAGAAGACAGGATTCGTGCTGTCAGAAAGACCGAGTGGAACGAGGAAACGTCTAGCTCATCGGGTCCTATATTCCGTTATAACTGGCTTGGTCTTCCGATGCATTGGCGGATTGAAGGTATTGCCTGCTTACATTCCTCTCTACCTAGCTCTTTCCATGATTACGTTTTCGTCAGCCAATATTGCATCATTCTTCAGCGCATGGACATATTTAGGTGGTTTCAGCAAGCTGTTTTTCCACTGATTGCAGTTAGGTGCTATAAATTTCATCACATGTAGGTGAAATCGGCAAAAGTGTAGTTGATTTGTGTTGAATTGCGTGCCATTTGCATAACGAAATACCTTTAATGCTGCACGAAATGAAATTGATTGAGAGTAATGTGCAGATATCAAGAGAAATTTGCATGACTTGCAGAGGCACCGCGATCCGCCCTTTACGCCTTTATTGTGAATGCAAACTCAACATTTTAGAAAATTTTTATTTGTAGGACACATGCACAACTCGAATGTCCAATTTTATTAAGGAAATGGCGCAAGTTTGGAGCACATGCAAATAAATAATAGTATCAGCTCACTCTTTAGCCAGAATCATTTAGTGCTACTCACCACCAACTGTATCGATACGGTGTTGCCATAAAAATTTAATTTATGAAGGGAAAACCATCAAAGAAATCGCTGACCATTCAATGTTGCACTCTTGTAACGTGTTGTAATAAAAATTTGTCATAGTTTGTGTTAATAATTTCAATGAAACTTGTTCTAGAAACCGAATATCTCATTCTTTTGTCAACAAAAAATCTCTAAGTATTTAGCAACTGCTAAGCATACAGTTTAGGAGACGTGAATCATCACTAAAATGAAACGTGTGAAACAAGTGAATAGAAAATTTGAGGGCACATCCACTTTCAGGTGATGTACTAAACGACCGTCCTATAACTTATCACGCTGAAGGAAGTATGGTAAGATTGAAGAAATACTGTAGTCTCAGTTGTAGAGTTTAGAAAATTTGACACATGCATAACATGATATACATAGCTTTTAATTCATTTCTAGTGCGTACACATAATGCCATGTTAATCCAACACTTCGTTTGCTTCTCCAACATCTATCCCATTTTCCTTCCAATGTACAACGGTTTTCCTTTCGAAATACAACCGTCATCATCAATGTGTTTTATAAACTCTATTTAATTTGCACTGATCCTCGAATCACCTGTCATACATTCATCTATCAAATGCATTCAATGAAAGCGTGAAGAAAGCACCTATGCGCAAAGGTGTCCGATGGCATTAACGCCAAAAGACAAAGTGGGAAAGCCTAACACTGCGGCATATCAGAATGACGATGCTCCGACTTAGCGCTTCGTGCATTATCTCCTCTGAAAAGCGATAAATAACTGTTTCGATATTAAGTGCTCATTTATAAACGCAATGAAATGTATAAAGATGGCGAATATTCATTTTACTAGAGAATATCTCTCAAGCTACGCTGTGACTGTTTTCCATATGATTCCGCATAAACACACGATTAAATGAAGGCCGCTTTATTGTTGTATTTTCGTATTATATTTGGTTTGCCTTTAATGTTCAATTAACTTTCTGATGGAAAACATCAGCAATCATCTATTGAAACTTGTGGGAACTGCACGGGAGCATTTTTTTTTTCTTAAAAAAGTTCCTGTTTGGCTCAATGAAGCGAAACGTAAGGAATGCTCAGAGTAAGGAGGATCATAAAGCAGTGGTCATTGGGCGGTTTGACTGAAATGACTAAAGAACAATCCAAGAGCGTCAACACCTATATAGCCGCCATAACATTTGGCTATCCTTATTTGGTAGGACAACAAACGAAACGTTCAGCAAATTTTCACATTTGGTTTGTAGAATTCGACAAACGACGGGACTACGAAAATGGCGATGCCGACAGTAAAGCCAGATGTCTTCGTTTCTAGACGGTAAAGCGTTTTATGCGCATTTCTGTTAGAATGCAAAGCGCGCACTGATCTCAAATCTTCTTTTGCTCATCAGGCTGCAGTTGCACACACTTTTGTGCAATTGATAATAGCAAGTTAAGCAAAGGTTGTCGAAGCGGACGGAGTGATAATCCAATCGATTCTAAGCTTAGCAAAATGGCAAGTGAATGAGTCAAGAAAGGTGTCAAATCTTCAATAGATGGCATAATGAGAGCGACATGTGCCCGCTCAGGATGGTTGTTCATTTTTGGCGTGGTATGCAACCTCCAATGAGGATCTGCTTCACTTGCACTGCATGAGTTCTGAACGCCATGTTTACAACTTACATGACCCCTAAGACCTTGAGGAAATATTTCGTAGGAGAGGTTGCCACACATTACATCACATTTTTGTGGAAATTTTTCCCTGATTTGAAGGTAGGAAATGAAGAGTTATTTCATTTTTTTATTTGATACAATTAAAGTATAATTTCAGAGGTGGTCGGCTAAGCTTAAATGCACAAATACTGCTAACGTTGCTCATTCTCATGTGGATAGCGTGGATTATAATCGTAACGTTAGCATTCATGAAATGTATCAACTCATGTGAAGAATAAAACTCGTTAGATATTTACATTGAACGACGCTTTTTGCATGGAGAATTTCGTTGATGTTGATTGTGAATATATTATTCGCAAATCGTTGTGCATTTGCTATTTTGTGATATTCCTCGTTTTTCGGGTGCACTGTACTGTGTCATGAGCAGAACAGCAATATACGATGCAATGAAATATTGAAATCAATGTGTAATGCTACTTGCACACGCTTATTACGTGTGCCTTTCATAGATCGATTGTCCAGATGATAATTTCTACTTGCATCAACTCTATTATACACGCTGTCCATCCATCCACTTGCGGGTGGGTCTTCAGTATTCTATGCCAGCTATTCCAGACTTTTGTTAAACGGTGACTTATGGCTTTCGTGGACTGTCCGCGGCGGTTCTCCTTAAGCATGTAGCAATAATTCACCGATTTAAGACCAGCATTGCAGAAAATTAGAATTGAATAATCTGTTAAAAATTGCTTATAGGCTAATAGTGATTGTAACGCCAACGCACAATAAACTTGCTTTCTTCTCAAAATGAATGCTGCGTATATAAAGGCTCGTTCTAGAATAGTTCCACTTAATGGAATTCCTTAAGGGTGCAATTTTCTAAATCATAAAGTGATTTTACAACACCTTTCGACTTTGAAAACAGAATACAATGTTGGATGTGTGCATTCCCAGCTTATGAATAGTTCCATATTATTCCATGTCTTAAAATGGTCTTGAAATGCTATATTTTATTCCCATCTCATTTTTTAAAGAATTCTAATCGTAGTGTTCTACAATACTTCATGGAGTGATATTCTGCAGCATGTGTCACCAGGTGCGATTTATTGGTAACGCTTCGCACGTTGAAACATCAATGAACAGCTTTGGGGATGTATTCATTAGGGAACAGCCCGTCGTTAGTTGTTTCACTCTAAACCACCATCGGGTGGCTGCTACTTACATTGACACTATGGAATTCTACTGACTACCTGTGATTTTCTTGCTTTGATTCCACTAACGTTATATCAGCGCTGAAGATTTCATAGCTTTTGGACATTTTAAAGTTTTATGGATTTCACAGCAGTTTCAAAATACTGATAGCAGTTCCATGAGGAGCCATAGATCGAAATGTATGGGTAGTTCGTCTATGTGAGGACTACTGCCAATACGTTCGAAATACTTATTTCGCATATATGCATGATCGATAGGTTAATGAAATGCTCCATTCTTTTTTTTATAAAAATCTTTTCACTTGTCTCAGAATTATTCCGTCTCTACACATCTAGGATACCAACTTCCAGTTTTTGGACACCGTTGCCTGTCTACAGCCGCGTCAGAAACTCACGGATTAACAACAATTTGTGTGCAGCCACATCGTAAAAAACCTGCCAAAGATCGCGGCGGCAATCGGCAGATGTTACTAACGCTTCCTGGTACCAACAGATGTGGTGGTTTGGTGGGCAAAAGAAATATCGGTGTGCGGTTTTCCTTAGGCTCCATCCGGAGCATTGCCTCTGCGCCCCAGCGTAATGGATATCGGATATCGGACTAATAGTTGTGCATATATATNTATGCGAAAGGTAGCTTCTGGTTATTTATTCTTTCATTAATATTCATGCGATCTGCTGCCTGCCTTACCTCTAGGCTTGTGGAGTCTAATAACAGTTAACGTAATGACTACAATCGGTACGCTGAAAAGGAGGGTAACCATAGAAAGACAGCTACTTGCATTTTTTTTTTCAGTTGGGATTTAGTTTGCTCGATCACTCATGCATTTGTGAAGCAAATTCTGAAGGCGAAAAGCATAACATTTCTTGGCATGCTCACTCTTTCAATGAACGCACATTTTTAGACGTTCACAGAAACATGTGTATAAAAGCTTCAGAATGATAGAAGTCTCATTGCAGAAGGCTCTTTTTCTCGAGCTGAATATCCAGAAGGTGGAGAGAATCCATTCATTATTTAAAGGTGTAGAAAAAATCGAGGTGTAGCGTAAGAACAAACGAAAATTTATATGTAAGATGTCTCGAGAGGCAACACGAAGAAATTACTCTGCTGTGAACAAACGACTATGCTTTTTAACTGTTTCCTGCAAAGTTAGAATTCAATTAGCTATGGAAAGTGTTTCATTTGTAAGAATCAAAACCTACGTGGAGATGATATGCTACCATTAGAAAGGCTGGAACGAGGTTGAAATGTAGTTTTTTTCTCCTGGTATATTTTATATTCCTCCCCTTATCTCTGTCAGTACCACTGGCGATATGAGCACGCAAAGAAATGAACCATTCACTACCGTTCAGAGAACAAGTAGAATTCGTCTTTTTCTTGTATATCAAGAACCACGTCAATAACAGACTATCAGCAAGAGGATGGCTGAGGAAAAACTAACGTTGTTTAAGCGACCGCCATGAAACGATAAAAAAAGCTTTAATTAACTATTCTCATGATAGCAATATTTGCGTACTTACCGCACAATGGCTGAAAAAAAAAAAGTGAAAAAAAAGCAATTCAAATTTCACCGAGGCGTTTTATTTTTATGCACAATGGGGCACGACGGATTCAAATGAAATGTTTTGCTGCATTCTTAGAACTTCGCTTTTTTTTTGCATTTTTTGGTGTTTACACTGCTCCATACCTTTATTGGAAGAGACAAAAAAAACAATCNACTATCTTTTTGCACAAGCGTTTAATGCATTTTGCAGTAATTGAATTTAGTAATCTGGAGGACGAGAAAGTGAGTCGTGAAATTATTGAAAAAGACGAAATAGCCACCTATGACTTTAAAAAATTGCAAGAAATAGACCATTCATTATCGCTTTCTATCTGATCTTATGCAAAGGTCACTTCTTCTGACCACAACCGCAAAAGATATTGATACTCATTGCACTAATATAGACATAAAAAACGAGCAATCACTATTTAGTTTTATATAAATGTCGTTTCTTTTGAACTAATTAGTGTCAAGCGTGCTCTAATTGTGAAAAGAGATGCATATATTTCAGCATCATATGCAATAACGATAATCGAAATTGAATGCCCTTTCAAAGTAATAGTTCCCCATAGTTGAAATTCTCAAACTACGTCAATTTTTACTCACAATTTGTCTCAATAACTTCGAAGAAAAACTGTGCTCTGTGAGGCTGTAAACTTTTTCCCTCCCCTTCCATGACTACCATAATTATTGCGTTTGGAGTAGTTGTTTTCAAATTTTCGATGGTTGACAGCTGAAATAGGTGGAAGTGTAAGGAAGCGCTGTCTATGCATGGATGAAGATACTCACATTCGCATTTCCTCAACTATAAATGATCGAAATCTCGAGAATAGCGATTCCAAGTTTTTGAGAGGACCACAACAAGAAGCAGCAAAAATTGCCTAATTGTGGCAAAAAGTTATTTCTTCTGCATTCCAGAATCGACAATCGACAAAATTTGGAGCACCTTTACGTGGTAGACGTGTCGAGCAGAGTGAAACGATGCAATGATTCCTATGGCCGAATGGCAGGAAGCAAGAAGGTAATCACAAATCACAAAATAATAAAAACAAATGAGACATAACACCTGAAGATTCGTGTGGTGAATTGGTTGAATGATTCTGCGCAGTTAGATGTTAATATCGGAGAATCGCACTAATTTCACTCCATGACTTTATGGAGGTTTTGTGGGTAAATATATTTGTTTTAGTGTTAGTCATTTATAAATATTATTTTGGCAGTATATCACTGACTTAGCGCAACTTAAGAGTTACTGAAGGCAGAAACCCTAGTCATTAATCTGCCACAAAGAAATACAACGGTCGGAAGGATCACATTCCGTGATGCCGAATTTGATATCAGAGATACTGCACAATCCAACTTGTTTAGTGGAACATCGATGAGACGACCCCCAACGAATTCAGGAGGGCTTGCACGCTGACAAGTTAGAATCGTCTTGTCTCTGATCTAAAAAATCGCAAAATAAGCAAAACTGACAAGCAGAATGCTATAAGCAATGACTAGACACATATTTCTCAGGAATTTGATGTGGGTATTTGTTGAGTGAAGGGAAAATCCCTTGGAATCCATCGCAAACATCTGCTTTCGTATTTCATTCCATAAAGGCAGATTGCTGTTGTATTTTCTTTCCCCGCACCCTCGCCACCCCTATCCATACAAAGAAGAAACCGAAGTCTTCAATAATAAGAAGGAAAAATATTCTCTTTAGAAAATTCTCGTTTTTCGCTACAACTGTAATGAGAGACCCTGATTAATAGGTATCTTTGGGCATCAGTTACTAATTCGGATGATCATGATTGAAGCAGGCATGGGGAATCCTCTTGCAGTTAGAATTTCATCCAGTTAACTACAGCTTAAATTGCCGGATACATTCATGCTCAAGTATAAATCGCAAAATTTCACAAAAAAAAAAGAAAAAAACGCGACAACGGAAGCGTTTTTATGCATGCAAATCCTTCCTTTATTTAATGCACTAACGGTAAATGATAAGCATAAGACCTACCGTGTTCGCTTTCCTGATCCATTTAATATAATCTGCGCTCTCGCAATTGCAATGAAACGAATTCCTCAGCACAATCGAATTATGAGGCAGTTTGCTGCCAACACCGTTTCTGAACGTCTCGTCGAGTTGACGGAAATGGTTCCTAGGAATATTTTACGTTCTCAGAACTTCATTCACGAATAGATTTTGCTGGAAGGTTGCAAAGAAAATTCAAGGCAATGTTCTAGGATGCTTCATTGTGAGAATGGTTCACGAAATTCGCAACTTTCCAAAATAGGTATTTGTTTAAAATGAAGAAAGTTTATGAAGAAAGCGGCAAATAAAAGAGCAAACGTGTAATGCATAATTTATGTCAGTGAGAAAAACGCTCAAAATAGGCATTCATATCTGACAATCGAGCAGTTACTTTATATTTGGCAACTAAAAATGGTATCTGACAGGAGACAAAGAGTATCGAAGTGACAGTGGGATAGGCACAATGGAGGAAATGGCACATGATCCATTATTGGGAAGGAAATTCCCAGCACTGCTTTCGATGATTGCAGAAGAAGTAATGCACAAAATCAGCTCGATAGTAGCGACAACCATCGATCCTTATAGAAAAACTGCTTAACCTTATTGTGCCAGCCGATGAAAATCGTTTTTGAGGATATCATCAAGATTTGAGCAAGAAAAGTGCATTACGAGAACAATTGATTTATTGTGATTCTAGAGTGTCGTGTGAAACTCTTCGCTTTAACACTCGATCGCTACATTCTTAGCACCGTTGCATCTACAGCATCAAACATTTTTCTATAGGCAGTGATAGAAAGGATTGACCAGTTGATGCAGTATTCATCAGGACTCATTATGAACAGCAATTCTCAGAAAACCCTTATTGTTAGGGTAGAAATACCCGTTGTTTCGTGCATCTCCATTGGAGGAAAATTGCTGTTGACGCCGACTGAGAGGATGCATCGCAGATGACAAAATCTAGTGTTCATAAAGTTAGCTTCTAGATTCCACTAGATATTCTTAAATATTCTGCTGCATGAGATGTGCGAAACGATTGATGGTAAAAGTTTCAAGCTGCATGTTTTCTTGAACATTTAATTTCAATAGCATTATATAGTACGATCGAAAATTTGCGTGTACTATCATTCCAAATATGTGGGTAGCAAATGCTGTAAAAATGCATCTATTGAGAAATCGTCTATTCCTTGCAGTCGAATATGAGT